>OZ024905.1:57389724-57684724 GCA_964017125.1 Flabesymbios commensalis
AAAACATGTAGGCCTATTAGGCTATAGTGCTCGCCTTTTTTCGAAACAATTATTTTATTTGCTCGATTAATAATGTTACATTTTTGCATTATTGGAACTCAATCAAATAATGTATTAACATGGTTTATCAAAATGGATTTCTGGGAACTGTAGGCCTATGTTGTCCGTGTGTCCCAAATGGCGTTCACTGAAATATTGTCAAAAACAGCAACACGCATAGACTCAGTTTTCTGTCATCACATAGCCTATAGTAGGCCCACCAAACGTTGGTTCTGAATAAGCATACATTTCTTTATTTGTTGAGTTATTAAGCTCTTTGTCGCCAATTTTACGACAGTTAGGGTTTCTGCTTTTTGAGCTGTGTGTCGATGTATTGGTTTATACACTGTAGATAGTGTAAGATTTCACTGAGAGCAATGTGTACCTTCAGATCAAACTATGCCAATAATTATAATGTAAAGCAATTAACATAATGAGAGTTTGAAACTGGGAGAAGCTAGCAGATGTTCTACTTTACAAAGCAAATCTATTATGATAACGTAGCGATACAATATTTTGCAATAATATATATTACTTTTGAAAGTCTAACCCCTGGTCTTAATAAGATCTGACGCCATAGCCACAATTGTAGTACAAAACATTCTTAGCCCCTTCCTTTACCGATTTCCCCCTGATAAAACTACCCACAGAAACCGACCTCTTTTTTAAGGTAGCACATGGGCACAGTACATGATTGTTATAGCTATGCGCATGCGCACATATTAAAAATACAAGATAACATTGCGTCCATGTCACTGACCATTCTGGTTGGCGAAATTGGAAAAAGGAAGATTTAAAGCGCCTGATCTAGATCTTAGGCACATCATTGGACGAGATAGAATATACAGGACGAGGCGGTATATGCTTTTAAAATAAGCAGATACTGCCTTTTAGCTTTGAACGGCGGTACTGTACTACAGCCCGTTGTTGGGGGGAGGCTGAGCCTTGGGTTTATATACACCATGCCTTCTGTCACCCAGTCACATCTCGCTGTACCACCTGCGATTATGTTAAAGGGATATGCCCAGGTCTAAAATCATTAAAAAAATCGGTGATTTTATTTTAGCTTAATAATATGACCATTTTATGATGTCCATAGATTAGAACTGCAAAAGTGTTTTAATTTTTGTGCTGCGCATTCACCAGTTAGGCTAGATATAGAGACGAAATTCCTGATTTCTAATTTTTGACAACCATGTCAAAAATAAGAAATACGGGAATTTCGTCTCTATATCTAGCATAGCTGGTAAGTGTGCAGCACAAAAATTAAAAAAAACTTTTGCAGTTCTAGTCTACATCTACATCATATGGTCATATTAAGAAGCCAAAATAAAATCACAGATTTTTCAATGATATTATACCTGGACATGTCCCCTTATAATGTTATGTAGGCCCTAATAGGCGACATTTTGACAGTCATAAGTAAGTGGATTTAATCTTTTTTTTTAAATATCTAAGGATAAAAATGACATCCGTCTAGGACACCCTTCCAACATTACAGCAACATCGCTCAACATCGGACACGTAATTGAAAGGCCAGCGTCCAATGTCTGATCCGAAGCAGGTACGTTTTTTTCATATGGGTTCGGGGTACATAGGGTCAGCAAAAATTCCCAACAAAAATTGTCTCATTGGCTTTGAGATGGGGAGAGGGCAGCCTGTCCCTGGACCCGTCACTGTTGCCTGTGTATGGCATAAAACTAGTCTGGCAAATCACAGACTTCGACATAAAATCAAACCTTGAAAATCGCTTAATTATTGTTACTCCTGTGATTATTTCTCAATGATTTCATAGTATCTGATCTTATATTAGTCGTTGAGATTGTTTTCATATGGTAGTAGTTTAATAAATAATGGAATTGGTTTTGAGAAGCATAGGGGGTCAAATAGATTGCTCACAATATTTCTGTTCATAGTCGGTGATATAAATAAACAAACTATTTCTTTGAAAAATAGGGTCATGTTTAGATGTTGAATTTCATTGACAAGTATGTAATTGATAATGGGGGAGGCGGTAAATTGATATACTAATTCCAGTTTTGTATATGCTTCGCACTTTGTCACTTCCATCACTTCCATCACTCAACTCAAGTTTATTTTATGCAAAAGGACTGTCGATATAAAAGTGTACAGCATTGAAAGTTGTAACTAGATACATGTATGATGTCAAATGCATACTTCTGAATGCAAAATCCATATATTGTGAGCTGTATATCATCTTACCTGCACACGCATGTTATCATTTGGGCACAAAAATAATATTTATCAAATTAAGTCAAGTAAGTTTGATCAGGATTAGACAAAATTACGCGAAAATAAGGGAATTTAATTTCACATTCAGACTGGTAACCAACCCTGATACTGTCTACACCACTGGTGGCACTAGACATGATAAAACGTAACTCTTCTTTAAATTATTCAAACTTTGACAATAATCACGGAAAATGACATAAACAGTAAAATGTGGAAATTTTTTTGTATGATTTTATCAAAATAGAGTTTAAAATACTAATATTGCAAATCCTTAAAATGAATTATAGTTATGGAATTACAAGTGGCATCATATAAGTATTCAACACCTTGATCTAGTAGGACATTTTCAGAAATGCTAGTGTTTTTTACAGCATTATTGTTCATGTGGCTTTTACAGAAACCTCACCTTATTTGTTTCTATATCACATGAATTCACTGGTATATAAACTAATTTGTATAGTATGTGCATTCAAACATCATAAAATTTGCATTATTTCCCCGGAACTATTATACGTTAATTTGACCAAAAAGTCTTGCAACCAATTTGATGGATTGAATTCATAATTCAAGTCTTGTCACCTATTTAATGGATTGTAGTCCTGATTTAAAGTCTGGTTGACAAAAAAAATGATATCCTATCCAGTTGATAGGGTAATTAGGGACATCCCATTGATGCCGTCTCATGCAGTAAGCCTATGTGCCATTTACAATAATTGGCGATTACATCTACCCTCCTTAATGGCGAAAAAATGTATTTATACTGTAGGGGCCTACCATAAAATGATTTAGGCCTAGAGTAGGCCTATCGTGTTTTAAGTTTAATGACTAGGGCTATGCGCTCCGGTTTCAGGCATAATAAAGTTCATCATGGTCAATCATTTTGAATTTGATCAAGTTGAATTTTTTTAGCCCATATCTCTTCCTTAAACCACACATTTTGTTTCATAGTAATTTTGTTTCATAGTAATCTCACATGGTTTGCCAGATATCGGGCACATTAAAGTTAATTATGACTGATAGTCAACCATTTTGATAAGAGTTGCATTTTTTCAGTGCATATCCATACCTGAAACAGCAAATGCTGTTTTATAGCAATGGTCTAGCTATATGACACGGTTTGTCAGATATCAGGCATATTAAAGTTAATTATGGCCGATAGTCTGCCAATTTGAATTTAATGAAGTTGACATTTTTCAGAGCACATCCCTAGTGGCACTAGTAGTACTATAAGACAAATTGTGCAGTTTCAGGTAGGGCACTAGGCTAGTGCCCTACCTGAAACTGCACATTTTGTTATATAGTACTTTAAAATGGTCTAGCTATTTACCACGGTTTGTCAGATATCAGGCATATTAAAGTTAAAAATGGCCGATGGTAGGCCATTTAAGTAGGTGAAATTTCATAAATCTAAAAGGCACTTCTACACTGTCTAAGATATGTGTGTGTGCAACATTGGAGAAATCCATCCACGGGACGGACAGACGGTGAGACATCTGAGGCGACGCCAATATCCCCCCCCCCCTCTAACTTAATCGGGCGAGCATAAAATAGGATTGAAATGCTCAAAAATCACCACAATTAGGACATTGGGACCATTCATCATCAACATCATCAACTACATTTGAAATTATTTGTTATTGCGTTTCAGTATTTGATGATTTAATTGAGATAATTGAGGTAATCGCAGCAGGAATTCACATTTTAATGTGATTGAAAATGAGACCAAGTGAAAATGTGCTAAATAAGGCTCAAAAGGAACTAAAACAACGAAGAGTAGATGCTGCCTTCAAACAACTTAAGTAGTGTTCAAACCTTCTATTTTCAAAAAGAAATGACAATTTATTACTAAATTTCGGATGGTTGAGTAAAAATGTTTTTTTTGGTAAAATGGGTGTTTTTTCTGTAATAGACTGACCATTAAATTGATCTGTTGGAACAACACTGATAAGATGCAGGATTTTTATTACAAATAGCAGTACAGGCGAAGACAATGGTAGAGATAAATGACAATATACAAATGATGAAATGAAGATGAGTGATATATGGCAACAGGTAATATTCCTGCCTAAAAAGTGACGTCAGCCCAACATCGGGTAAACATCTCAGACATAATTATAACACAACTGTATGCAATTACAGTCTGACAGACATAACATAGCATGGTGAAGGTGGTGATGACTAGCGGGGGCATCTGTACAAATTTTTTTATAAATAAACCAGTCCCAGCAAACACAAGACGTTGAAGTATTTTTGGGTGGTGGACCAACGTTAAACCAACATTGATTCAACGCCTCGTGTCTGCTGGGGGGGGGGGTGAATATGAAGGTGAAAATAATTAGTGCAAGCGTGGTAAAGTGAGCTTTCACTCTATGTCACCTAAAGCTGACAGATTTATAGGGCTAGCACACGGTCAGAGATAACAATAGGCCTATGTGTTAGTTCTCTGTTTTAGATGAGAACAAATTTAAATCTATTGAGAAAGGGCAGAAAAAAAAACTTTAACAAAACCCATTAAACCATTTTTGGAAAATTAATGAGGGCGACCCAAAAAAAACTTTGGACAAATTTCTGGAAAAGTTATTGAGGGCGACGAAATAAAAAACTTTTGACCTATCTTAAAAAGGTAATGAGGACTACAAAAAAAACATACCTGGATAACTGTTTTTTATCTCCTGTGAGCTTAACTGGGGTTTTTTCAGATTTTTTTATCTCCTGAGATACATTTTTTGGGGGAAATCGGCAACAATACAATGAGTAAGCTGAGCAGAAAAAAAAACATGTTTTTTTCATAACGCGCAGCCTTTATCTAATGCGCAAGCTCATCTAAAACAGAGAAAAGAACATAGTGGCCTTATGTGAACATCACCTTTAGATGAAGGCACATATCTGACTACTTGTTAAGTGGCAGATGTGTGGATCCTGAGGTGATGATATATTTGTCTCTATTATACACACAAATCTTTGTCAACCGACAATATCCCGACATTTGGCCTTTTCAATTGAATACAATCTGATTGCACCATGTCGCTCAGTTTGTTGGAACACATTTGCGTTGTCATAAAGTCAAAGAGAAGTCATTACCCAGCAAACACGAAACATTCACCCAATGTCGGTACAATGTTGGCCCACCGTCGCATGTACAGGCAATGGGTGAATTTCTTTCGTTCGCTGGCTCTGGAAGATAACACAGGATAACAACCATAGCAATCGGAAAGCACGTTCAGTAGCAGCATTACCTTAAATTAGGTGGGGGGTTTAATTAGCATTTCCAATCATTAAAAGTACACATCCAACATTATAAACTAGATTATACAATATAATTTTTTGCCTTCACATTACTGTCAAAATCATACAATCTAACCAACTATGTTTTAAATTTTAAATTACGCATGCACAAAATGTCATAAAATGTGGTAGCAGTTCATCATAGAATGATAACAACAAAATAAGCAAAGAACTCAATTATGACACAATTAGTATAACAATAGGCTACAATGAACAAATTATAAAAATTATCATTTAACTGTTGAAGTTAAAACAATAATTTAAATTGACAGTTTAATAATATTTGTTATAATGTGCATATATTTTTTTATAATATTTAAATCTATTTTTTTATACACATATCAATCTTTACCTTAATAATTACCATTTATAACTTGCATGTCCTATTTTTTTTATATCACACATGATTTTTCTACTTAAAAATTTGGAGGTAAATAGTTACTTCTCTAACTAAAAAAGTAAACATTTCATATAAATGATATAGGGGCCTACACAAATTAATCAGTGCAAGTTATAAATTTTAGAACACATTCAGCATGTTCACATAGGGTCAAAAATGAACTAAGGTGGTGTATCTCCAACATTAAAAGGCAAATCCTCTTAATGTTGGAGATGCAATACTTTTGATTACCATAGTAGATAATAAAGATATATTTGTTTATCATAATGACGGTTAAAAATCCAAGCACTAATCCAATGACCTCAACACAAAAAAAAAAAATACCAACAATTTCTGGAATCAAAAAACACTTTTTTTAAAGCACTACTTTCAAGAGATCATAAAGAAGACAACACATGTGCTACACATGTAGACACAGGCAGACAGCTACACTCATGCTGCGTCTAAACTAATTTATTATAATTGAAATGAAGTGAGAACAGTAAATAGGAGAGATCTGAGGTTGCGTACAAGGCTATGTCAACAACGTGTTTGATTTAAATGCCCAGAGTATACTGTATTCTGAATCTGGTGGTACTCAGGGCTGTGCTATTTGTGTATATATATACGCAGTATGAGTTTTAATTTTTATTATCTACTGAGAATATAAAAATATAAAAACAAAGAACAATAAAAGCAAACAGATGACTGAACTATCAGCAATACATTTACACGCTGTTTTCCCTTGAACTGGTTGAGCACTTAAAATAAATGACATAATGTTGAGTTATTGCTGGCCCACCGTCTGGTCCACTGGCCAACATTAAACCAGCATAAGGTCAACTGATCATCAATAGTATTGTTTCTCTCCATTTTTCAATTGTTGGTTTCATGTTTGGCCACAGCTGAACATTTAACTACCATTTAACCAAGCTTATCATGTTATCTTGCTTATATATTTTTAAGGGACATTTGTTCTAAAAGCCAGAACTTTTCGTACGACAAGGGTTACCAATACATGTACATACAAACAATGATCACAGCCTCTACATATGGTAGTCTAAGCGATTGCGTACATCCACAGCAGCTTCCAGCTCTGAAGCGTAATTCTAAAATACAGTGTATGCACACACATGTACGGTGGGTAGGACAAAATACAAACAATAATTATCTGACATTGAAAATCTTTATGTAAGACTGCACAGTAATATGTGGGAAACGCTAAGTGCAAAGAAATTTCAATTATTAGTAAAGGGCTAATAAAAAGATCTAAGCCTGCTAGATTTTAATTCCAACATACATGATCTCTGACATTTACCTTCAAATATTTGAATGAATTTTCTTTTCGTCTGATTTTTTTGCACACTGCCTTAGAGAAATTCCATGGCCATTTAAATAAATAGTGCTGTGTACCATAATGAAAATTGTCAATTTTCTTCAGGTTAAAATTTAATTACACATGTATGCCATTTTCACCTAAATCATGCTAATTGTACTTGTTGTTCGTTTTAGTGATACACAAATCCAAGTATGCTAATTTTTTAAAAAGTACTAACCTTTTAAGTGCAAATGACAGCTAATAAATTTATATTGAAATATTTTAAACAAATATTTCGAAGGTCATAATGTATAATAGTGTCTTTTGTAATTCCTAAAAATCTAAGTAATGTTTATTCACTCTAATTTGTGGATCACTGTAGTTGTGATTCACAACTGAACAAGAACAAATGAGGATAAAGTTATTGACACAATGTACACAGTATACAATCATGTATAATTATGGTATGTATTTTTAAATCACTGTATTCATAACCATATTCTTTATATTTAAAGCTAATGTTCTAATATGTCATGTAAATATACAATCATACATTTTCTATCAAATTAATCCATACTTCAGTCATGTATAGCTTATATAATTATATAAACACACAAAGTCTTTCTTAACATTGACAATAAAAGATATAATTAACATGAACATTGCAAGCTAACGTTAAATGTTTGCCTTCTTTCGCATATAATACAAGTTCACCGTGCACATACATTATAGATGATGAACTTACATATAATATATGTGCTAAACTTTTGTTACATTTTTTTTGCAAAATTTACGCAGAGCAAATATCCCTGCAGCACTCATACAGCAAACTGGAATATTTTGCGCTATTTTTCAAAGTCATGTTTTGCTGAATATTACAAACAAATGGTGCCAGAGGAAACACAATATGTAGAGATTCTGCTACTTGACCCTTGTCATGCTGAAGTGTTTATTTCTATTTTTCATTCTTTCGAAAATATATATATATATATATATATATATACTGGGCTAGCAGGACAAGGTTAACAGCTAATGATTTCAGTGCAAGAATAAAAACTCTCAGTGTATTTACTGTGATATGTTTGTTGACTTTATATGTGATTACCTGGTACAATGTTGAATGACTATGAAACTTCCCCATGATAACAAACCTTGCTCTGCTAGGTCCTATACCCTTTGACCACCAAATTGCTAACACGGACCACAACTTCAGGTGAGTGAAAATTATTCAGATTTGACAAAATGGAGGTTGCCAATTGATGTCACGTTTTATCTTTGACAATTCAAAATGTGGTACTTAATGTGGTAATTAAAAAATGAAAAACAGAATATAATCGGGGCCGGTTGTTAAAAGGTTGAACCAAAGGGAATGCAACTAAAATAGATTAATATTTTGTGGTATATCCCACCAGACATTAGACTTTGACCCAATGTTTTATTATGGCACAGCGTCGTAGACGGTGGACCAACATTAAAACAAAATTGGGTCAATGACTTGAGTCAGAAGGGCTGCTCCGTTAATAAAATAGCATAATTTTGGAGATTTGTATTCAAATGACTGAGAAATAATAAGAGATAAATCAGTATTTTTAGTACGAGTTTAAATTATAGGGAACTATATGAGCATTTAAACATCAGCTTGCACATGTTTGGTCTCAAATTAAGCAAAGTATGGGACTTTTTCACCCACTTGAAGTAGTGAGTCGCGAGACACAACTTTAAGTGGGGGAATAGTGGGATCAAAAGGCATTTGTCAACAAATGCAATATCTAGTATAAAAATCTATAGATAAGCCTAAATATGTTCCTCTCAGTACACCGTACAAATTTACATTATTTTGTATGCAAAACATATAATAAGATGGAAACTTTAAAAGAGCAGGCATGGCACATACTTTATGTTCCTGAGAACAAAATCAATATGTTACAAACCGGACAATTTTTTTAGAAATCCTCTGAAAAGAGCATAGTAAATGATCTTAAATATCATCTGGTTAATTATCTATAATGCAGCATCTTAGCTGTGAAATTGTTTATAATAGTAACAACCAATGTAATACTCATTATATACCAGTTATTGAATACAATAAAATCACCAACGTGAAAAAAAGGCAAATGAATATTTTCACATATCCAAACAAATCAGTGTGAATAGAAATAAATGTCAGATGGGTGAAGTTGACCATATGTTAGTTGACTGATAGTAGCAAAGAGTATAAAAAACTGATAAATTACACCCATATCTTTATTACAACAAGTTATGTCTGTTAGTCTAAAGTAAGATTCCTTATTATCTAATATTACCTAAAACTGCACGAAATGATACTAAAATCTTGGCCTAACAATGGCACAACAACAAATCACATTTGATTGTAAATATTGGCATATAAAGTGTTCATAGAACTCCATTTAATCTCCACCAGTTTGAAATTGCGAGGACATACAATTAGTATTTATAAAGGCTTTTCATTATCTAGTTTGAAATAGCAGGCTTTATTATTCTATTATAAAATTAAGTACTGGTGTATAAGTGACACATAATAAAGAACAGAAGTAAATCACAATTCAAGTAAACACAAAACATTTGTATGACATTTGTACAATGATGGACCAACACCAAAGAGGTTGGGACGACATGGTATAAATGTTTTGTGTTTGCTTGGAAGCTTAGTCCCCTCAGTACGTGGACTAAATAACTTAAACCACTTTTTAACAACATAAATGATGCATGTACATAGTACCGTATATGGAATACAGATAGAGATGTAAATGAAATCAACAGTAATCAGTATAACAATTTATTAAAACCATGGAAGTGCAGAGAATAAATATTTTCAAAAAAGAAAACATAGTATTAAGGCTTTTTTTAAAGAGAATGATGTTGTATAGGAGTTTGGTGGTTACCCCCAAAATAAAATTATCCACTTTTAGAGGCCTTTTTTCTTCCATTTGAGGGCCTTTTTGGGACATGGAAATTGAAGTGTCTTTGAAATTGCAAGCACAGTCTAACATATATGTGTATATTTTTAATTAAAAAATATGTGTAATAATATTTGCCAGCCAAGGGGTAGAGTTGCACCTATAGATATTAAGTGAGACATAAAAAAAATTGAAATTCACAAATTGAGAAATTCATGAAAATTTATAAATGTGAATATTACCCTATTAACAGTAACTAGACAGATTCCAACTTATCAATTTCAGCACACTTGTCACATTCACCAATATTCTAAATAAAAATCATTGAATACAGTATAGTACAGTATACCACAATAAAAGACTTTCTGAGCAGTCATTTCAAAGACATGTATAAAAGTTGTGTATTTACTAAAATCAGGTCATCATTTTCAGTCACTTTGTGTTTACAAGATCAAACACCAGCCTTTATGAGCAGACTGAGCATGTCATCGTCACATATATCTGACTACTTCGCTAAACTAAAATTTCTCCCTTGAGCTTTCAAATTTGTAGCAAATATAACAAATTTGATTAACAGTTTACATCAAACAGGGCAATTTACAGCCTCATCCAAATATGACTTCCAAGATTCTACATTTTATTACAGTGTTAAATCTCCAAGTTGATATACACAAAGGTAAATTAGCTGAATACTACTAAAGCTGATGTTACAAACAAGTGTCCATCTCTACAGTCTGCAGATGAAAATTCTCCTATTTGTCTCACTGATGCTTTTAAGCCAATGAGCAGTTTTTGCACGTTTTCCCTGATTATATCAGGAAAATTATTACAACATTAATCTGCAGATTTGATAAAGCTGTACACTATATCCTTATTCAAATCTAAATGGAAATTGACCAATAAGATGATTAATATTCTAGAGGTCTACCTAAAAAACCAGCCCTGAATTGAGAACAGCAGACTCCAGAGTTATGCTCTGTATGTGTACGATGTCAGACCTGTCAACAAAAAAAACTTCAGTTTTATTAAATACTATATACATTTAAAACATACATGTAATATAGCTTTTTATTTATAATTCTTGAATTTCAATAACATTTGATGTATTGATCTGCTGTCTGCATACACAGAAAGAAATATGCTAAACATTCACACACTTGTCTCTGATAATAAGGATGAAGGATGATCAGCATGTGCATTCGATCACATTATTCATGTGACATTCTTAATGTATCAATGACAAATGATAGTTTCCACAAAAACTGTGCACTTCAATTTTTTCAACGAATAAATCCATGTCAATCACTAATCTGTTGCCATTTAAACAAAAACTTAGTAGAACATGGTTATGATATGGCTATGGGATACAGTTGCTTAGGGGCCCTGGTGCAGTGGTTAAAGCTGCCAGCTTGGAAAGTCTGAGATCGCAGGTTCGAACCCCACTCTGGCATTCGAGTTTCAAAAAAACGAAATGTTTCTTCCCACTCACTCGTAAAAATTCAATATTGTGGGGAGCCTCCTTGACTGAGAGGTGGCCTGCTCAGCCTCAGACCACTAGGGCTCTATTTTTTAAAATTCTGTGTTTGGAGGGCAGTGTCATCTCATTCATCTCACAATCCTCAGGAGGCCTATATGTGCACAAAGGTGGCCTAAAACCCCATTCATTTCATTAAGGGGTCTTTAAAAAATCTAAAAATCTGAGAAAACTCAAAGTGGGTGGGTGTTCTTTTTTTTGTTTTTTGTACATGATTTCAAAAAAAAATTGGATAGGGTTGGGTAGGTGGGGTCTGGCCAATCCGAGTTTAACTGGGACTGAATAAGTTATGAAAATACTCTGCAGCATGATACTTAATTTTATCATGTTTATGGCATCTGGTAAGGGTTTGAGGGTGAAATTTGTATGTGGTGATGCTGTTTTGTGTCTGTTGTGACACATTTCTCAAACTTCTCAGACAACTCTCAAATATTCTGGGGGACACTCTGGGCAATTTAATTTTATAAATGTTCCCATCCATTTCATGAAAGGTCTTTGACTAAGCCACTCATGGTGTATGATACTTTGATGTCAGCAGTATTCAAGAGCAGGTGCAGCATACTACCAAAAGGTCTATATGAAGTACATGTATATATGAATGATTATATTCTTTTTCTTAATAATTGAAGAATAAATGAACAGCATAAAACTTGAATGCATCGTGAGGGCTTAAAGGGTTAATTGAACAAAAAAACTGCTCTAACCTTTAAAGTGCTTGGTCATAGAATTTAAATTTTCACCCATTTAAATTTTGGCTCGCTACCACAAGGGTTATTATTCACCTGACTAGTGGCGATCTGTCCCATGCCAGCCGCAGATGTGCTGGCTACTGGTTCCATATCAATGATGACAGCCGCCTCCTCAGGAGCATGGTCCATATCTGTAGTGTCATCTGGGTCACTTGTACTGACACGCTGGTGCTGACTCGAACTTCTCTGTCTTCGCGCCTAGAATTATACAAATACCTGTTCTACCTAAGCTATCACAACATGAGAAAAGCGGCTTGTTTTATTATGCAAAATAGTACTTTGGACTATTTGGATGATATATTGTGGTGTACCGTATTATCCCTAATAAACACGCCGGACGCGGAGATGAAGTTGGGGGCCGTTTATTATGTGCACTAAAATGTTATTCTAAGGCGCCATTATTAAGCCATGCGACATTGTTGAGAATTGACTGCACGTGCAAGCCCCCATCCACTCTCATGACGCCACTCGTGCGCGCTGGCAGCAGGTGTAACTGGTGTGTTAACACAGGTTGACACCTTATGCAGCCACGGCCCGCTATATAGGCCGAGACGACACCGTTATCATCACATTCATCTTGGAATGATCTTATTTGGGCACGACAATATCTAAATATCGTATTTGTTTTTAGATACATTACTACTGATTAGAATAATAGAAATGCGTCTGCAACATACTGTATGAATGCTTTAAAAAGACGTAGGCCTAACTGATTAAAGTTACGTCTAATTTCACACAGTGTGTAGGCCTCAGAATGTCTGCCATAGCAGACCGTCCCCGGCCTGATGACGTCATCTACTCTTGCCGACCTTAGCCCGCCATTTATCAAATGGTGGTGTATCATCTCTGCAGGGACATCATGTATACATGTGCGCTATAACATTGGTTCAAAGCAGCAGCAGCATTAATGGGCCAATGCCATGGTTGGATCGTCTGGGTTTAAGCATGTATCAAGTACTGTGTCTTGGCGCTACTATAGTAGAACAAGAACCATACCTCACATATTTGGATGATCAGTGTACGCCAACTGCTGACGGCCAAAACATGACGCAGGACGATAAACAGGGGCAGACGTTTTTCATGTCATTGGAGGCTTCAAATCTTACTAATTAAGCCTACCTTACTTATTAAGCCTACCGGTAGGCCCTATACATTGGCGTCGCATTAAAACGCGGGACTGGCCCAGGCTAAAATTATCAAAAAATTGGTGATTTTATTTGGGCTTCTTAATATGACCATATGATGTAAACATGTCCATAGACTAAAACTGCAAAAGTTCTTAAATTTTTCTGCTGCGCATTCACCAGTTAGGCTAGATATAGAGATGACATTCCCGTATTTCTTATTTTTGACATGGTTGTCCAAAAAAAGAAATCAGGTATTGCCTCTCTATATCTAGTCTAACTGGTGAATGCGCAGCACAAAAATTAAAAAAACTTTTGCAGTTCTAGTCTATGGACATGGTTACATCATATGGTCATATAGGCTAAGGCAGTCAAAATAAAAGCACCGATTTTTTGATGATTTTAGCCTGGGCTAGTCCCTTTAATTACCCAACGCACACAGGTGGTATTCAATGCCGGTCCACCTGTACGACGATGGACCAGTGTTAAAACAACATGTACATTTGTACAACAACTAGGCTACCGTAAAAGTAGCATACCGCGTTTACACCCACCCTCACAACACACTGACCGTGGCTCAACCATGTTGACACGGCTACACGCAGAAGGCTGGTGTCTGGTAGATTTTTTCAAGCCAGCTAACTGGATATACAGGGTACATGAAAAAGGGGGGCGGGGCGCGTTTATCGGGGGCGGTACGTTTATCAGGGAT
Source organism: Flabesymbios commensalis (assembly GCA_964017125.1). NCBI lineage: Eukaryota > Metazoa > Annelida > Polychaeta > Terebellida > Flabelligeridae > Flabesymbios > Flabesymbios commensalis. The sequence goes on from OZ024905.1 coordinate 57,404,036, forward strand.
AATACGGTATTTATTTATGAAGCCGACCGAGAATTATAATATAGATAACTATAATTTGCGCCTTTTTGGTATGTTTTTGTATAGGTGTGACTTATATGTAGATGTGTAGTATGCACACTTACAGTCTGTCACTGTCACTGTCTTCACTCTTGATATTCCAACAATGAACATCATTATTATAATTATATCGCACACAACTGCACTAATTATTTCAATGTTCATTTAAATTGTGTTTGAATCCTAAATTCAATGATTTCATAATATTCAGTGAGTAGTGTAAGTCTATGTCAATTCATATTCGCAGCTCAATTTTCCAATTTCCAAGATTTTCCATGATGAGTCTCAAATTCAATTATTTTCAAAGTATGGAGAAGGTAATTCTAAATTCCATTACTTTCAATATGTAGGTAATTCCTAGGATAATCTGTTTAAAAATTACATTTGGCTTTGAAATTGATTTTTTTACCTTGAATAATGCCAAAATAAAGCAAAATTTCAAAAACATACGCTGATTCGAATATCATTCCCACCAAGTGGCATAATTACTTATAAATGTATGTCTTTAAATTAATAAATTTTTAAATATTTATTTCTCACAAAAATTATTACAAAAAATGTTCCATTCCCTCTTTATCAAACATGGATTTAGGGGAGCAAAACAAGCTAAAATTACCATTGCGAGATCAGAATCAGAATTTACTTAGGATGGGTACAATGGTAGCACAAAACTAGGCATGTTTTCCGACATAGACCTTGGCCTAATAATGGTGCCACAGGTTGTACGCAGGTAATTTTACAATAATAAGCAAAGTGGCAAACAAAAGCTGGCATCATGTTGAAATGTAAGCAAATTTCACCATGACCTTTGAATCTGATATAAATATTATTTAATTCCCTACAGTGCAAAGTGTCCTAACCATGCACTGATAATATATCTCATCTGGTGCCGTATTCTCGTACAAGTTACAATAAATCGTAGGCTTCGGATTAGTCGAGATGGCCATCTCTATCAATCCGAAGCCTAAGATTTATCGTAACTTCAAGGTCAAGGTCCAAAAACCTGAAAAGGCACAACTAGGGACCTTAGAGAACATGTATGTGCAATATGACTGTGATCGGCACGTACTTTTTGAGATGTGCTCCGGAAACGAAGTGTGCGTCAAAACGTCTAAATAGACGTTTTGAACCAAAAGTAGGTCAAAAGCCCAACTAGACCCCCTAGAGGTGTTGTGTGCAAAATTTGAAGACAATCGGACAAGTACTTTTAGAAATATGCTCCAGAAACGAAATGTCCACGGACGGCCCAATGCTGTAACATCATCATTTTCTCCTCTGCTACCTTGCGTATTGGATTCAGATTAAAAATATTTTAACCTGTCCATTATGCACCTGGAAGTAACCCACATACCAGAAATTGTTATCCTAGCTTATTTTCTGACAAAGTTATAGGCAAAAGAAGAGGTAACGAGAGGACTGAAGTCCTAATGTGATTGTGCAATGTGAATCATTACTGATTTCAATTTTTCAGTTTTTGCTCCCACAAAAACATATGAAGTTTATCCATGGCAGCCATTTTGAATTTCAGTAAAACTTTTAAAAAATCCCTTGCACATCTCCATATCGTGGGGAATGTGATAGTAAAATTTGAATAATTTCCGGTTTTAGGTTTTGAAGTTTTCGCGCCCACAAAAAAAATTGGAGTTGACCTCTAGCGGCCATTTTGAATTTTGGTAGCATTTATTAAACCTTGAAAAAGTCACCTGCACATCTCCATATCATGGGGAATGTGATAGTAAAATTTGAATAATTTCTGACTTTAAATTTTAGCGTTTTTGCGCCCACAATTTTTTTTAGAATTGACCTCTGGCAGCCATTTTAAATTTTGGTAGCATCTTTAAAAAATCACTTGCACATCCCCATGCTGCTAGGAATGTGATGGTAAAATTTCAAAAACAATTGACCAGTAGTTTTTGCACCCACAAGAAAACGTGAGGCCGGGCGCCAGACGCCGGACAGAATCCTGGCACGACTAAAATCCCCCTTACCTGACGGGCGGGGGATAAAAACCAGGACGGAGGCGTAATCCATAGCTCCCTGTCTCACCTCCGGTGACGGCGGGAGCTAAAAAATATGGATCATAAATAGTTAAGTAGGTGTGAGATTCGTAGAAAACAAGACTACATAAGTCCAGGAGCTCCCGCTCCGAATTAGAATTTGATTTAAGCAATTTTGTGTAGGGTTATTAATGTAGTCTAAGAGTAAGATAAGAACTAGACAGTCTGTCAGAGATTGCAAACCTCCATTAAAATTATTGATCCTAATCAGTATCCCAGTAATGGTCTACCTATCTGGCACGGTTTACCCGATATCAGGCCAATCGAGGTAACTAATAGCTGATTTAAGGTCATTTTGAATGCGATATAAATTACTTAAAAACTTAGGGTGCATCCTCCCCCGAAACCTCAAATTTTGTTTTGTAGTAATGGACTAACATCTAACACAGTTTGCAAAATATTGGGCATGTGAAAGTAAATAATGGCCGACAGGGGGCCATTTTGAATTTGATCGAGTCAGAATTTTTCAAGATGCATCCTCAGCTGAAATCCCACATTTCATTCTATAGTAATGGTCCAGCTATCTAGCACGGTTTACCAAATATCGGCCATGTGAAAGTGAATAATGGCCGATAGGAGGCCATTTTGAATTTGATCAAGTCAAAATTTTTCAAGAAGCATCCCCTCCTGAAATCTCACATTTTGTTTTATAGTAATGGTCTAGCCATCTAGTACGGTTACCAAAAACCGGCTATGTGAAAGTGAATAATGGCCGATAGGCGGCCATTTTGAATTTGATCGAGTCAATTTTTTTCAAGATGTATCCTCTCTTGTAATCTTACATTTTGTTTTATAGTAATGGTCCAGCTATCTAACACGGTTTACCAAATATCAGCAATGTGAAAGTAAATAGTGGCCGATAGGCGGCCATTTTAAATTCGATTGAGTCGAAAGTTTTTAAAAGGCATCCTCTCTCGAAACGTCACATTTTGTTTTATAGTAATGGTCTAGCTATCTAGCACAGTTTACCTGATATCAGGCCTATCGAGGTAAATAATGCTGATTGTCGGCCATTTTAAATTTGTAAGTTAAAAATTTTCAGGGTGCATCCTCCCCCGAAAACTCACACTTTGTTTTATAGTAATCAGGTATTGGTAGCCATCTAGCACGGTTTACCAAATATCAGCCATGTGAAAATGAATAATGGCCGAAAAGGCGGCCATTTTAAATTTGATCAAGTCAAATTTTTTCAAGATGCATCCTCATCTGAAATCTCACATTTCTTTCTATAGTAATGGTCTAGCCATCTAGCACGGTTGACCTAATAACGGCAATGTGAAAGTGAATAATGGCCGATAAGCGGCCATTTTGAATTTTATCGAGTCAAATTTTTTCAAGATGCATCCTCTCCTGAAATGACACATTTTGTTTTATAGTAATGGTCTAGCCATCTAGCACGGTTTACCAAATAACGGCCATGTGAAAGTGAATAATGGCCGATTGGCGGCCATTTTGAACTTGGACGAGTTGAATTTTTTCAAAATGCATTCTCTCCTGAAACCTTACAATTTGTTTTATAGTAATGGTGTGGATATCTTGAGCGGTTTTCATGATATTCCACAATATCAGGCCTGTCGAGGTGAATAATGGCCGATAGGCGGCCATTTTGAATTTTATCAACTTGAAATTTTTCAAGATGCATCCTCTCCTGAAACCTTACAATTTATTTGATATTAATGGGGTAGCTATCTTGAGCGGTTTTCATGATATTCCGCAATATCAGGCCTGTCGAGGTGAATAATGGCCGATAGGCGGCCATTCTTAATTTTACCAACTTGAAATTTTTCAAGATGCATCCTCTCCTGAAACCTCACAATTTGTTTTATAGTAATGGTGTAGCTATCTTGAGCGGTTTTCATGATATTCCGCAAAATCTTTCAGTCGGATTTACCGATGTTATAAATTAGGTCAAAGTGCTGGGTCAACTTCAAGGTCAAGGTCCAGAAACCTGAAAAGGCACAACTAGAGACCTTAGAGAACATGTATGTGCAATATGACTGTCATCTGCCCAGTACTTTTCGAGATCTGCTTCGGAAACGAAGTGCGCGTCAAAACGTCTAAATAGGTCATAGTTCTGAACCAGAAGTAGAATTGTTTACGGACGGCCCAATGCCGTAACATCATCATTTTCTCCTCTGCGACCTTGCGTATTGAATTCAGATTACAAATATTTTAACCTGTCCATTATCCACCTGGAAGTAACCCACAGACCAAAAATCGTTATCCTAGCTTATTTTTTTACAAAGTTATAGGCAAAAGAAGAGGCAAAAAAAACCGGAGGTAGAATCAATAGCTCCCTCTGTCTCACCTACGGTGACGGCGGGGGCTAAAAACATTGATCAGTTTCCAACCCATTTTGAAAAGAAGAAAACACTAAACAAAACAATGCATACATTCAATTTTATCATTGAGGACATACTTACACATGGACAGGCAAGTTTTCGCATAGTCCACCTAATCTGTCTCCAATATAACACAATGAACACAACTATAGAACATTCAACAGTTGCTGTAACAGTGCAGGCAATGATAACATGTGTTTTCCAGTGGTCCTCGTTGCTTACGAGTACTTTGACACTTTCCCCTACGAGAAAGAAAACATACAACACATATATAAATTATACAGAATATTCAATAGTACGGTACTAAAGAATGGTCACAAGCATTAAAAAGTATTATTTTTATATAAACTACATAAAAATATGTAAAACTTATTGTAAATTTATCTGATAAAATTTTCATATCACACTGAAATGCTTTATCACAAATATATTATTATTAAGCCATGGTTTGTTATCACTACTATTAATTAATGAACCAAGGTTTTTTAGTTTGTTATCACTACTATTTATTTTTAAACTAAATGTATACATATCTACATGTAATTATAAATAATATGTACTCAAACAATATATATTTTAAGGAAATTGCATACAAACCAGATGTGGAGCAGTTTGGGTCCAGACCTTGTTGGACTGGCAAAATTGGCAAATTGTGTGAACTACTGCCTGGTAATAACTTAAAATCGACCAGCATGGACCTTGGTGGTCTGGTTGGTTTTACCAAAGTGCAGTTTGGTCTGTTTATAGGAGCTGGTTTTGAGGGAGAAGGAGTAGAAGCTTTCACCTCAGGCATAATTGGCTGGTGTATGGCATTAACCATGCAGAGGCCTGCTCAGAATAGAATTGAAAAAAACAATCAGTAATAATATATCAAATGTCTTATTTCAAATTACATAATGATTTTGCGGTGATTAAGTATTTACATGATATTGACACTATTAACTTGCATACATTTTCAGCACCCTTGCTTAGTGTGAGTAAAGTTTCTTTTAATTTCACACACAGGTCTGTAAATGTTCATGCTCTTTAGTGCGCATTTAGTAACAACACAACTGTTAGAAATTTCTCACAAAAGTTCATCTCGCAGCTGTCTGAAATTTGACATAGAACGAATTATGGCCCTGTTTTACCATAAATATGTTTTAAACAAGAGATAAGGCAGCCACCATGATCCCCTGCTCCGTCCTAATGATTACCGGTATGTTGATAGAAATTTTTCAGGGTGCATCCTCCCCTGAACTTTCACATTTGGTTTTACAGTATTGTCTAGCTATCTAGCAGTTTGCCATACATGTACAAGGTTGTACCCAGGGTGTGATGAGTGGTGTTCAAGGTCAATGAATCAAGCATTTAGATTGATAAATTCTGCCTTATTAGGAAAATAGTGATGGTTGCACAGACTGGGTGGTGTTGTGATAGCAGAAAATCAGCCATTTTGAATAAGATCAAGTTATTTATCAGGGTGCATCCTTCCATAAAATTTGATATTTTGTTTTACAGTAAATGATCTAAATGTATTTGGCATGGTTTTCCAGATCTTTATTACCCATACTAAAGTAAATACATGGTAATGTCCCTGACTTGTCCTGCTGAATTGTTTCTTGAAATTGTATTTTTCGTCATTTGAAGCTGGAATTGCTAACGCAATTTCCAGCTTCAAATGACGAAAAATATTTCTGTTCATGAAAAAATAGACATCTCCCAAATTAAAATATTTGATTAACTGAGCATCTACCACTGAATATTTTATCAATTCCAGTGGCGTTTTATTTCGGTTGAAACTTTCTTGAAAACGTATATATCCGGGTCCAGCAGGACAAGGTTTACTCGAACAAGTGTTTCAGCTGAGATCCAGAAGGGGCATGATGCCATCACTTGGGGCACCCAATCATGCACGCAGCACGCCAGGCACCCAGCTAGGCATTTCCAGTAACCCTCAACATGAGGAAGAGCATGATAAAGGTGTTTTAAACAGGTTTAACAGTGCACAATTTTGTCACAAAAATTAGACCTGCTGTAATTTGTATACCATAAGACAATAAATAATTATCATTAGACATTGATTCATGAAGACATTTATAATATACAGTACTTCATAATAGAGCATTGGTTCACCTGCTAAGCAAAGTAGAAGAGATGCATGATCCCACATGATGGTAGTCATAGTTCATTCATTGCCACCTTTATTCTTTGTAAAATCTCCAACAGACTGCAATAAATATCAAAATAATTCAAATTTATTATTTCAAAAATTGTACAAATTTATTATGTCAAGTTTTATTTGCTCAGACAGAAATTAAACGATACAATAAGGGGGGATTAAGACGATATGTACACAGGACGGATCTCGAGACAGACAAAATATTTTGGCTATTTTAACCATTTGTGATGGGATTTTTTGTGGCTTGGCATTCACTTTATAATCATTATTCAAATCAATTCAGTACGGTACTCAATTCAATTCAGTATTCAATTCAATTAACACTCAGGTTATCACTATGTTTATGCCTTCTAGCCAAAAACATGAAGAAGGCAATTATCTTTCTCAAACAATGGTCCATGGACATTAGCACCGCCCTTACCATAAAGGTGTGGATTATTGCATTTGTTTTTTCGGATTAACATGGGGGTAACTGACTTCAAAGTTTTTATACGTGCACCTGTTTTTAGAACTTTTTGGTTTTAATATACCATTACAAATCTTTTTTTTTCATAATATATGAGAAATTTCAATAGTGAATTAAAATTGTTGAAAAAAAAATGTTCCTCAATGTTTGTATTATTTTAAAAAATAGGGCACCCAAAATTTTGGGCGGGCACCTAAAATTTTGTATGTGAGTGCCCTGTTGGCACCTCTCCAAAAAGTTTAATTTCTAGCCCTGCCAATGTACTTTGAAAATATAGTAGTGGACCAGTCCAGACAAAATTTTGTGATTGCATGGTCTGTGGTATATTTGCTCTGTTACAGTATTGCGGGGCACTCATTGGGTGCCCTGATGTATCCTAAAACCGAATAGGGGCCATTTTCAAAATATTTGAGCAAAAACGGTAAAGACACATGTCTACAACATTTTTTCAAAAAATTTGCATTATTTCATAATTGTTATCATTTAATCAGATAAAGACATGTATTTAGAACTCAGAATTTTTACAAGCATTAATCTTGGAAAAACAAATTTTTATTCAATATAATATGCTTGATCTGTCTTCACTGTGAGGTGTCCGAAATAGGTTTGCGATTTTTTGAAAACTTGTCAATGTCATATAATTACGTTATTGGAATTCATGACAGGTTGGCCCTATTTCTAAAATATCTTTTCTTGATAATAATATAAAATATGTATAAAAAAGTTGACTGAATCACCAGTTATTCAATATTAAGCTGTGGTCCAATTTTTGAAATGCAAATCTTTTTCCCGTTAACAAGAACCCATTTAAGGCCTATTATTTCTGCAAGTATTCACCAGATGGCTCTATCACATAAATTCCCTGATCTAGTCAACAATTTTTTTCTTAAAATAAACAAGATTTGATTTATGGACAAAGATAAATGCATATACCGTAATTGATGGCCTATAAGTCGCACTGGAGTGTAAGTCGCAATAGGCTCAAGATTAGGCTCAAACCATATAGACAGGTCGCACCGGCAGATATGACACACATCAGGCTCAGAGACATGTCTGACGATATTCAAGTGTCAAGTGTCGGTACATTGTCTTTTATAGCAAGAGAAGAGGAGAGAGCCAATGCTATTAAATAGCCTGGTAGACCGATATTAAAAGTATATAATAAAAGTGTTTAATATATTGTTCAATATACATCGTCGTGTGGATGACACAAGGTGCTAACTCCACTGAACTCTAAAAACAAACTTTTGAATAAATCCAGTTTCTTTCAGAGAGTATGTTTATGTATATTTTAAAGATTTATTTGGAACGCAGAGAATCCAAATTTTACAAAGCTTGTATTTGTAATTGTAGGAAAAAAAAAAAGTTTTTTATTTTTATTTAAATATTGCATATTTTGACATATTTTAGTTGTCACCTTGTATTTCTATTTTACGGTATGACACAACGTACTATTACGAGCTAACACGTTGTTCTTGTTGACAAAATCACAGAAAAGGCAGTTTCGAAAGGTGTTAAATCAATTTGACCTCTTTTATCAAGCGGTGGTACATCATTGTCGCATGTAAATCATAGGATAACAAGGGGACAATTCATTAATATTGTACATAAATTCTAGAGATAAAGAACTTTAAAAGGTGGTAAATTGACTTGGTACCTTGTGTCATGAAATGATGCAATCATAGGTACATTTAAATCTTAGAGCAAGAAGGTGTGTAGTTTGATTAGCACCTTGTTGTTTTGAGCATACGTCATACACGACAAGTGTCAAATGCAGTTGACACCTTGTGTTACGACTAACTAAAACCGATCTTTGACCGGAGTAATTCCAGTTAGCACCTTGTTGTACTGAAAGTGTCCCCTGCTACATGCAGTTGGCACCTTGTGCTACGATTAAGGGAAACAGCCTTCTGAGAGAGACGTTGCAGTTAGCACCTTGTTACACTGACATTATCATCTGCTATATACAATTGGCACCTTGTGTTACGACGAGCAAAAGGTAACTTAGTGTGACTGGTATTGAAAATGTAAAGCATTGCAAAATAACAAGGTGCCAAATATGGTTTAACGCAACTGGGTCGTTTTGCTTCACTGAACCATATACCTAATATTACATTGCAGCGGACCCCACTCCTGTAGACTTTGAACATGCTTTGAATGCGGGTGGACCCACAATATTTACTCTGCGAATTACGATGCACCTAATTTAAAGTAGGTGGATTGCAACGATTCATGCCAACCCTGCTATGCTCGGCATTATCAACGTTCTGATCCAGGGATGGGGTCGGTGAGAAACAAATATTTTGAATCAGTAAAGCGAAACGACCAACAATCGACAACAATAATATTGATAGGAAAACAGTGCTGAAGAAGTGCGTCCTGTATCCAATTTCAATGTCGCTAAGTCTACAACCCCTTAAACTTTTCGAAAATATGCTGTCTCATTGCCAGCATATCATTGTAGATACAACTAAAAGCGCCTGTGATATGCATCCAATAATTATAAAACGGATTACTGTTCATATTGGTGCATCGTGATGGATGGTGCTCACCATTAATTGATATAATATCTTAGTTTTCTTCTTTAATTTATTATAACTTTGAAGTGTAACAAACAAAGGCATCTAAAATGTATAATGTAATCTTATTCGCTTTGAAATATTATGAACAGTGTCAATTAATTCACTTATATCTAAAATGGAATACATTGGGTTAATCGATTATGCAATCAAAATTATCCTTGTTATTCGACAAAACATCATATCAATCCATCCAAAACTACTTGATTGAATTAATTACATATATAGCAGTTGAGCGATAAACAATGACACTGACATGCACAAAAACATATAAATTGTGAATACTTTTAATTTAAAATGGTTATATCGTCAACATCAGCTTTATTATGCTACAGTCTATGACTAACCACATAAACACCGCCCTTAATTGTTGTCTTAAAGTGAGGACATGGGTAACCTGTAACACTGATTGTCTGCCCAACGCTAGGCCGACGGCATCAATATATGGCCCAATGATGTGCTTACATCTAACCAATCCTTCAGGTGTACACATAAGATGCTTGTGGTTTCCCCGGATTTTTATAAATATTGATAAAAAATCGTAAGAACACATACGAATTACAACTTCCAATGTGTCTAACTTGAGAATCTGATACCATTGCTGGCGGCATCAAAAACAGCACTAATTCTAAATTGTTAAGTGTTATATAGTCTGGAGTTGAGTTTTTAATTTGAAATCAAGATGTCTACGAAGTTGAGCTTGAAAATTGGGCTTTACATTTAATAGTAAGATAATTATCTTTTAATTAAATGTAAAGCTCCATTTTCAAGCTTAACTTCGTAGACATCTTGATTTCAAATTAAAAACTGAGCTCCAGACTATATAACACTTAACAACAATAACCCAATAATTTATATATTTAAATGTAGACAATAACGGACAAATTATTATAACATCTATTGCATTTATTATTTATGAAGCATACATAAGTGGTGTTTTATCTAATGAAATGAAATGAATCGGGCTTTAGGCCACCTTTGTGCACATATAGGCTATACTGGGCCAAGAGAACCTCCTGAGGATGGTGAGATGATTGAGATGACACTGTCCTCCAGACACAGGATTCGGAATTCGAGCCCTGGTGGTCTGAGGTCGAGCACACTACCTCTCGGTCACGGAGGCTCCCCACAATACTGACTTTCACACGTGGATGGGGAAGAAACATCTTTTGTTTCTTTCAAACCGCCGAGACCGGGGACCGAACCCCGAACTCTGGCGTGAAAGGCAGCGGTGCTAACCACCACCCTAGGGCCCCCGCCTAGTGTTTTATCTGGCGGGATTTAATCGTCAGTGGAATTTTGTTTTCTGTATGCGCAATATCTAACAATATAAATATCTTGACTTCATTTTTTGGCTGATTTTGGTATTTCAGACACCCTTGGAAAACCATACTAAGACCACAAAAACATATATATATACAAATTTGAAAAAAAAATCAGCAAATTACGCCAAAAATTGGGAATCATGAGGAAATTGATCACATCTTGAGTATTGGGGTATTCACTAAAAATTATGTTTACATATTCCAGAAGTAAGATCTGAAGATTTCCAAATCAGTAAAGTTATTTGATTTTGACGAAGATGCGAAATTTAATTTGGCAATGAGGCTTGGTATTTTCTTCAAAGTTATTAACTGTTTGTCCAGGAAGTTATTAATGGATGTTTTCATGTCCAATATTTTAAAACAAAGAAAGGAGAAGAAAAAATTATAACTCATTCGCTGTGAGCATGATTTATTGTGAAGAAGAAAATTAATCAAGCTAATTCCACCTGTAGCGGTAAGTTTGTAGATAATGTAATAAATACCAACCCGGTTGGCAAATGTGTCCCCATCATGTTTGTTACAGCTGGCGCAAGTCCTGTCGAACTAACATATGAAGAATTATATGTTTGGCTGTTCACAAGATGTATTGCATCTTGGTGCTTCCTGCCCATCATTACTAGCACTGGTTTGAGCTAGATTGCTAGAATAATCGAGCTAGACGACAATTATTTTTCACAACCAGATATTTCAAATTGAAGTGGCTGGTAGCTATGCTTCATTGAATTATACATAACAAAGATGAAAACTCCAAACAAAGAGGAAAGGGGCCAAAAGAACATAGTTTTTAACGAAAATACCTAGCTGAAACCCAAAAGCAACATTGGCAAACTACTAAATACAGGTTATCAGGTAGTATATTCCTATTTTCTATTACACTGTTACCTTTTCCGCTTGGCATAAAAATGCATGCTGTTTGGTAGAAGTACGTAATTATAACATTATTTTATGCATTTTCTTGTATTGGTTTTAGACGAGCACAATGTAGGCCAATTATAGAATACTTACTAGTAAGCAGTGTAATTTTTATGCTGGGCAAAAGCACAAATGGTAAAAGACCAATAAAACAACATTGGCCTCGCTAGGAGCCTAGGATGCATATCAACATGTTACTTTAATATCATTGTATACACAGCTAAATGGGATAGGGTCAGCATATGCTCATTGGTTTCCTATACAGTAGAAGTAATAATCGTCGCCTCGGAGCTAAAGGATCCTATCTGACACTCGTCAGAGTGGCAGATAGGATCATTTAGCTCCGAGGCGACGCTATAGACATGGCAGTGATTGTCACCGCATAGACACATCCCAATTTCCCGTGATTGTGTATAGCTTACATGACTGTGTGAACAAAAAGTCCAATATGTTGGCCAACCTCATTTGAACTTCTGTGTGAGTCATCAGAAGACATAATACCCCTCATGTCAATTGGTGTGACTATTCGGGTGGTCAAGATATAATGTGAAACGAGCGTGACGTGAATTGTGTTCATTGGGATCTACTGTTTTATCGAGTATCAGATAGGACATATTGTTTCCAACAGGATGATTAATAACAACTAACATATAGTAGCCTACACACATAATTTATTTATTACCATACGTTATAATTTCATCTTGTACACAGATAGTTAATATTTGAGACAAGTTGACCTTATAGACCCAGAGGGTAAATACAAGTGATAAGATAAGATAGTGTAGTCCACTGAGGTTTAATACATCAGCAACGTGATACTCTAGCTAGGCATCATAAGGGTAATATGGGGGAAATATAGTAGTCTAATCCATTGAGGGTGATTACATGAGACACGTCATACTCCCAGAGAGTTAATATGTGTGATACTCTAGAATGGAGAGGGCTAATAAATAAGACATGTGATCCTCTAGGCATCAGAATGTATATATATGATAAATATGATAATCTCATCTCTTGGGGATGAGGGGCTCGCTGCACACTGTGTACACTGGTGTGAGGAGCGCGCAGCGCGGGGCTCTGCGCGAAATTAACGTCGATACACTGATATCAACCTTAACTTAACGAGGTCGCCATTAACGTGATCGCCTATAGAGTGAGGGGCTCGCTTTATACTGGACAAACTTCATCTATTGGGGATGAGAGGCTCGGTGTACACTATATCCACCTCATCTCTCAGGGATGAGAGGCCCACTGCACACTGGGTAAACCTCATCTCTCAGGGATGAGGGGCACACTGCACAATGGGTAAACCTCATCTCTCATGCCGAGTTAGAGAGGAGGGGCCCACTGCACACCGGGTGAACGTCATCTCTCAAGAGTGATGAAGGGCTGGTAGCACACTGGAAAAACGTAATCTTTCGGAAGAGATGAAGGGCTGGTTGTACACTGGTTAAATTTAATCTCTCAGGGATGAGGGGCTGGTTACACACTGTGTAAACTTCATCCCTGGGAGAGTGTGAGGCTCGCTGCGCACTGGGCAAATTTCAATTCTTGGGGATGAGGGGCTTGCTGCACACTATCTAAACCTCATGTCTCAGGGACGAGGACCTCACTGCACTTTGGGTAAACCTCATCACTCAGGGATGAGTGAGGGGCCCACTGCACATTGCACACTGGGTAAACCTCGTTTCTCAGGCCAAGTTAGGGCTGAGGGGCCCATTGCATATTAATCTCTCAGGAAGGTTGAGGGGCTTGTTGCACACTGTGTAACACACACACACAATGTAAACATCATCTCTCAGGGATGAGGGACTGGTTGCACACTGGGTAAATTTCTTCCCTGGGGCTCGCTTCATACTGGGCAAACGTCACCTTTTTGGGATGAGGGGCTCGCTGCACACTATATAAGCCTCATCTCTCAGGGATGAAGGGCCCACTGCACACTGGGTAGACTGCATTCTCTCATAGACGAGGGTCTAACATTACTGCACATTGGGTACACCTCATTCTCAGGCCGTGTCAGGGATGAGGGGCCCACCACACACTGGTTAAACCTCATCTCTCAGGAGGGACGAGGGGCCGGTTGCACACTGGTAAACTTCATCTTTATGGATGAGGGGCTGGTTGAACACTGGGTAAACCTAATTTCTCAGGGCTTAGGGGTTCGCTGCATACTGGGCCAACTGCATCAATCGGGGACGACGTGCTACTAGTGTAATGAATCCTCCCAGAGTCAGCTGGCCCCGGGGCTGAACCATGTGCCAGATGGAACATACTCAAGTCATCCATGTAGTTGTTTTTGTTATGTTTTGGCTGGCAGCGTGAAGCAAAATATTGCAATTCATAGTAAACCATCTCAACGGAAGGCATTTAGCACCTTGTTACACTGGTTGACTAGGCCTTCGTGTTTTAGTGAAGTTGACACAAGGTGCCAAGTCCTTATAGCCCCTTGTTTAGCAAACTACAAAGATATTGTTACATTGAATCAAACAAGCTTCCACGTACCTAATCCAGTTAACACCTTGTACCACTGCCATTGTTATATTGACCAAAGAAAAAAATAGTATAACAAAGTGCTAATTAGAGTTAGTATTATGCAACAATGATATTTTTCATGGAATCCCCAGCTTTACATAACGTGGTAAAGACATTTGGTACCAATTAAAACAACCTTAAATCATGAAAATGTACATAATAACTGGTATTATAGAAGGTACTAATCATGATAGTTACCTTATTCAACTTGATGAAAGTGTTACGACATGGAAAAATAACAAGGTACCAACAACATTATAAAAAACATAATATAAAAGGTGTTTTAAAGTGCATATTTCGGCATATTCTAAGTTGAAGTTGGACATAAGAATCACATCACCATAATCTCAAAAACCTTAATTACAAAAATGTCAAAAAGAAAGAAAAAGGCAAAAAAATGAGTTAGCACCTTGTGTCATCCACACGACGACATGAACATAAATTTAGTAATTTATTCGAGATTACTTCAACTCCATGCATTCAAGACCACACTCACCAGGTGGCGATGTCGATAATCATAAAGGGCATTGATTTAGGTTATAGTGAATACAAATTAATGATAACAACTTGTAGCGCATGTTTTTCGGCGATTTCTTAGTCAATTCACAACTGATTTTCATGAAATGGCTGACACACAAACACAATCAACAAACAGACAATAAAAATCTTTCACTAAAACATTCCCATTCACAAAAAAATTACACCGTGAAATTTTCATGAAAATCAGTTGAGAATTGACTGAGAAATCGCCGAAAAACATGCGCTACAAGTTAATGTGACTTCCACTATAGATACGTTCATATGGGCAATTGCTTGCGATTGTGTCACCCCCTAGCGAATGCTGACGATACTGATACTGACTGACCGGAAGCAGACCAAAATGGCTGACACACAAACACAATCAACAAACAGACAATAAAAATCTTTCACTAAAACATTCCCATTCACTAAAAAATTACCCAAATAATCGTAATTTAAATACATAGTTTTTATGCATTATGCTTAATAATCAATATTAAATTAAATAACATTTGCAAATGGTATTAAAACTGACATACAATGGCATCAAACGATGATATCACGTTAGCGGTTCATTGACATCGTCTTCATGAACGGCAATCGCGTCATAACGTGACGGAGGGTAGAGGCCACTCTAGAATTTTTCCAACTGTCCTCGGCCAAGTTGAAAAAACATAGAAAGGTCGCACCGGAGCATAAGTCGCACCGCCTTCAAAAGTGTTTTTTTTAAAGTCGCGTCTTATAGGCCAGCAAATACGGTAAGTGCAAAATAGGATGTCACAAATAGAATGTCACAACAATAGAATGTCTTTACCGTGTGTCTGACAGTCTTTCCCAATAAGGTCAAAAATTCACTAGACAGGAGGTCCTGTAAACTTGAAACTTTTACCGGACCAAAAGAAATTTCACCAGACAGTAGGTAGTTATTGCCTATATTCTTACCTGATGAGACCAAAAACACGACCAAAAAACAAAAATGACCAAAAAAATAACCAGATTGTAGGTCAGATGTAGGTCAGATGCAGCGTTGGCGCTGGCCGCTCGCCACATCGCCAAATGCGAAGATATTTGCCATGTGGCAAAAGATTTGTAATGTCTTTAGCCACAGTGGCGAAGACAAAAACAAGATGCTTCCACAATGCTTATGAATCTTGAGCCGTTTGCGCGGTAAAAATCGCGGGAAAACGACTGCATTACCATTGTTTTTTCTGACATAAGCATGGCTTTATTTGATTTTTCAAATTCTCAATCGATCTTGCTAGCATCTTTCAATTTTGCCGATCTATAAATATAGCAATAATAGCCAGGCACTTGCGTAAACATGAAACTGGGGTCTAAAAAAAGGAACTTTATGACGTTTTTTTGGTCGTTTTTTGTACATGTAGAAAAAGGGTATAAATGTTATGGCCTCTGAAGGCATAAAAATGTGTTCTATTTATTTGAAACAATAACTTTTATGATAGTTTAAACTTGCCCTTCGTGTGCGCCATGTTGCCTTTCTTATATTCAGAAGGTGATCTGCCTCTTTGAATTATTGTTACGTAATAATCAGCCCACCCAGGCCAATGTGACAGTCAAAAACACCCCAGTCACTGATGTCGCGCGTTCACACCTATGACGCAATACCGGATAACGGCCTGTGTGTACATAGTGGTAATAACTGGCGATGTTTACACACTTTTAAACTTATTCTGTTTGTACCCTTAATTGGGGAGGGTTGGTGTTGGAAATGCCCACCCCGGTCAACTGGGTGCCCGGCGTTCATGATAGGTGGCGCCATGCCCCTTTTGAATCCTAGATGAAACACTGCAGTTAAAGTATATATTTTCGAACATGTCTGTAAAATTTTATGAGAATGAAAGGAGTAGATACTTTTTTCCAGGCCACAAAAAATTGGCGTAAAGTGAAATTTAGCATTTTTTTGCATTTGACCTTGACCTTTCACTGACATTATTGAAGGTCAAGGTCACCGAAAAAAAAAATCAAATGTGCAATCACGTTCCATAATACTTACCGAACCTAAAAATGTCAGGTTATTATATATTTAAATTTGAAAAAGTATTGTTAAATTTAAGAAAAGTTGTGATGTTTTTTCATTTTTGTTAAAAAAAGGTGCTTCTCCTGCCAAAATTCGGCGGTTCTTAACAATATCGGAGAAAAGGCAAATTTGCATGGGCGAAAATGACAATATCTCAAAAACTATTTGAGATATTTAAAAAAATTAAACAGCATATTGTTCCTGTTTTTCATAGCTATCACTGTGTCTAATTTGTATATTATTGGAGCAGGTACAGCATTTCAGTACAGTGCTGACTATAAAAAACAGTAAAAAATCACAATTTTATTTCAATGTGTTTCTAGTATGTTATCACACACAAAAAAAAGCCTGTTTCAAAATACATTTTTTGCCGTAACTTTTTTAGTCCTTTAAATCCGATTTTGAAAAATTAAGCCTTTTTAAAATCGTAAGACCCTGTGGAATAAACTTAATAGAGCAGAGTAAATGAAAAAGTTAAATTATATTTTATTGTCAAGTGCCTATATTAGCCTGTAACATAGACTATATTGAACACAAACTATGTTTGTTTACATTCTCAACAAGAAACAAAATAGCGGACAACGACGGCATAGGTCTATTCCTGGGATCTGCCACTTGATAATATGATGTTATTTTATACACACTGAATACTGATAATATGATGTTTATCATGTCACTGTATCACAACCTTTGCTGTTATTATGTAGCTGCATTCAATAATTTGTGTTTTACATTTTATTACAATCTGACCATTTGAATGGATTAATCGCTTTACCTATCACTGACACTGTGTCAGTGACCTAGCCTATTAGCCTCAACAGATGAAATAACTTGTGGTAGAACATTCATGAATAAGCAATTATTCAAATACATTAAGAGCTAGTTTAACACCACACTGGGACAAAACTCATTTTTGTACAAAACTAAGCGATTAGTCTGGTCGGCTGCTCAGCACATTCCCTTTGCCTGATACTGATATCAAGCAAACTGATTATTTGTCAAGAACAGGAAACGTTTAACACAGGCTGAGATGGTCAGTGTAAAAAACTGACTCCACACTGCTGCTGCAGTCATGACATCCTTGCCTACCTGGCTACCACTGTTACTTGATTTCTCCAAGCTGGATTTTTTTGTCAAGACAAGACAAAAACCCTCTGTTTTTCTTTTTTTTTGGGGGGGAGGGGGGTTCTAGTTACATGGTCCTCCAAAATAGGTTAGGTATAGCCCTATACCTAACCTATTTTGGAGGACCATGTAACTAGAACCCCCCCTTTTATAAAATTAGCACTTTTAGAGACCATAAATAATAGGAATGTTGTTTTATCTCTACCTGTAACTTTATGGCTTAAATAGTAGGCAATTTTATAACGGTAAAGACGAACATTAAACGGTAAAGACAGTTTTATAACGGTAAAGATGTACTGTAACGATAAAGAAAGAATTTTGTAAAATAAATAGACAGTGTTGGCGGTAGGATGAAAAATGTTTTGATTTTTTTTCATGCAAGGCGCAAATTTTGTTGCAATTATTTAGCGCACTTATGGTTTTTTATAATGTTGTGAAAGAGATCCTCCTAATTTTTGCTTAGTTATGTTTTCATCATTTAATGAAATGATTTAATACATGTATAACATGCTGCTTGGCTATTGCACACTGATGCTTACCATATACCCGCCGTCAGATTAACTTATAATATCGCATATTTTTCGCCGATTTCTCAGTCAATTCTAAACCGATTTTCATGAAATGCAAGGACTATGTTCGAGTCACGCGGCGACTACTGTGAAATTTTCTTCGGAAAATATTGTATAGCTAAAAAGTTAGACCATCTGGCATGTAATGCAAAAGACTAACTTTAATTTAACCAGTTTAATGGGTTTATAGTGGGACGTCGTAATTACAAATTTACTACATGTCAAATGGTCTAACTTTTGAACTATATAATATTTTTTATGAAAATTTTCCGGTAGTCGCCGCGTGACTCGAAAATAGTCCTTGCAAAATTTCATAAAAATGAATGAGAATTGACAGAGAAATCGGCGAAAAAACATGCGATACAAGTTAATCTGACAGCATGTATAGTATCCTATATATAGTCTACAAATGACTACAGATAACATTTAAATTCACAAAATCAGAAATATTTTTTCTCAAAATATATTTAATATACTGTTATTGCTCAATTTTTTTTAAAATTGTCAATATACAGATACAGTGCACAATTTTAGGCAAAATTTCCAGTGTGGCAGAAGGACTCTCTCCTTTAAAAACCAGAGAGTCCTGTCCATTTCCAAAGAGTCCCATTTGAAATGATTTTTTTCATGCAAGGCGCAAATTTTGTTGCAATTATTTAGCGCATTTATGGTTATTTATCATGTTGTGAAAGAGATCCTCCTAATTTTTGCTTAGTTATGTTTTCATCATTTGAGCCTATAGGTGTTTTACAGGGATACTGAAATGGCCAAACAACAAACAAAAAAGTTTATACTTTATTTATGAATTTACATTCTCATTCTCATTGGAAACAGCAAAAAATTAAATTATCATTTTCATATATGCATGTGCGTGGTACCTACTGTAGGAGTTCTCTCATCAACATGGCATAAGTTAAATTACCATTAATTGAATATAATTAATATAACTAATCGGACTCATCACTGCCAATAACAGAACTGCTATCATCAATAACACCACCTATCTTTTTCTGTATGTTTTTACATTCATTCTTCTTGGCCTGGTTGATGCGTTCAAGCAGAGCTTAACATTCATTCGTCAAACCAAGGGAGATTCCTTGGTCAAACAAACACGAGGCGCTGACATAGTGTTGTGTTAATTGAGCAGCATTTAAATGAACAGCCAGCCCAACTAATTTAAAATGACTGTAACAGTAGGCCTATGCTAAGCCAGCATTGCATTAATGTCGGCGGACCACTGTATTTCTGCGGACACATAAGATTGACCAAAAGTTGCTTTATTGTCGGTTCATCGTCTACGAGGCTGGCCCAACATTAAAACAATACCGCGACATGATCGCCTGTTTGCGGGATTGTGTCAATGTCACGCCAAGTGCTACGATGGCCGAGTCATAGCCTGATAAGGTGAACGACGTCACAATGTTGAGTAAAAACAGAGAGTGCTGGGCCGACGTTGTGTTACCTGCCAGTTTGACTGTGAACCCAGCAAACACGGGACGTCCAATCAACGTTGCCTTGATGTTGGCCAATCGTTTATGGCGCTACTATGACGCCAGCCCAACATCAAATCAACACTGGTCAAATTTCCCGTGTTTGCTGGGGAAGCGGCGCCGACATACAGGGCTTGACCTGGTTTGTGTCCAGGAAATAGGCCTTCATTCCCTCCCTCGTATTCTCTTTCAATATCAGACTACACGGGACCATTCATATACTGGCGACGTGGCGGGCACGTCTGGTGGGAATCTGGGAACTGCTCAGCAGATTTTACCACTGAAAAACCAGCATGGCCACCAGCCACGCAAGGGTGAAATGCCAGCGTGTCCTGCACTTCTAAAACAAGATCGGCCACCGTGACGCGGACTCGCCTCAAAATTGTGCACTGCAGATAGGCCTAGCATATCTCAGTTACAGTAGATTTATTCAGCTGCTTCAAAAAGTTAAGGTGTCTGAGTGATGTTTTGCCTTCTGTATCCCTGCCAGAATTTGCAAAACTAGACTAGTAAGAGTAAGCCTGGTCACAGGCTCAGCTTTTGGACAATTTTAAAATTTATTGAATCTAAGACTAGCTAACTGTTATCTAGACACAGACAGTGTCACACTCAGTCACACTCACAGTGTCACTGTCACTCACTCAGTCACTGCTCAGTCAGAGTGAGAGCGAGACGTCTGACTCACTGTCTGAGACGAGTGTCGCCGACTGTCGGAGTGAATAGAATAGAATCTTATCGACCCGCTGCGAGCTAATTCCGCAGCTGTCTGTGGTGACCTGCTCCGCAGGGCTACAGCGACTCCAAGCCTCCATGGGCCTAGAGAAGCGAGCATCCACCTATTTCCCCGATCCCGTACCCCCTCCCACCTTCTAATTTTTCTATCTACTTTACTCCCCCCGCCTATTTTGCTTTAATGGGGTCCACACCCTTGAATCAGTCCCTTTCCCTATTCTTTGTTTTTTCTCTGATCATGAGTTATACCCCCAGTTAACCTGAGAGTCCGCATAGCACCAGATAAATCTGGGTACAGGACTCCCACGAATGCCAGACGCTTGGGCCCTTTTCCAACTTGGCCCCCTTACCAACTCGGCCCTTTCCCAACTCAGCCCCTAGGGTTTACCAACTCGGCCCCCTAGGGTTTACCAGCCCGGCCCCCATGACGATAATATATTCATCAACCAGGGTGAATGAATTTCGCGCATTTATTATAGTAGTATCATTATGTCAATCATGCTAATAAATAATCATATTATTGTCAATAAATATAGGCCTAATCTATTATCATTAGGCTATTACCTGAAACAAAATCGGTTTGTTTAAATCTTTTAAACGTACCATACCTATTGTCTGTATTGGCCTATTACCTTTTATACGTTTTCGAATCCCGCTTGGTGCAGGATTTTCAGAAAAAGATTATGTTTCTCCCCTCTCAATATCGGGAAATTGTTTTGATGTTATGTCCTTGGGCAAGGCAATTAACCCTCAAATGCTCCACTTGACTCAGGTGAAAATAAGTACCTGGTAGGACAGAGATGGCAATGTGTAAGATAATTTAAATGCGCCGAAATGGCTGCAGGACTGTATGCTATCCGTGGAGTTGAGATGGAACACGAATGAACAGGTCCAGTGACCAGGGGTAAACATGGTAAAGTCGGATGAAATGCTTGATATCAGACTATAAACCTGCACATTTACCTTTACATTTACAATTGATAAATTAAGCTAAACCTATGAGAATTACTGTCATTTTAACTAAAACAATTGATTGATGGATTTTTCGTTGTTTTACACCATATAAGAGGACTTTTATATACAGTGTGAGTTTTCCCACCCAATAGCATACAATTGATTTAATGGGCGTTCAACATAGCCCAACTTCGGATCAGTACAAATTAACATCATGCCTCTTTATTCAGAGTGCCGATTTAACATAGCATAACTGCGTATGAG
Organism: Flabesymbios commensalis; assembly: GCA_964017125.1. NCBI lineage: Eukaryota > Metazoa > Annelida > Polychaeta > Terebellida > Flabelligeridae > Flabesymbios > Flabesymbios commensalis. The sequence goes on from OZ024905.1 coordinate 57,426,161, forward strand.
TGCAAATTAACACATGATTAACACCACCATTAATTAGCTAGCGATGCCATTGAGAGGTGTGTCTTTCATATTTTTGGCGTGACAAAGGTGTGTTTACACAGGCGTAACGGTGAGAAAATTAGCAGCAACACTTCAACACGATTAAAGTTCAGCGATAGCACATTTTGCATGCATGCTATTGGTCGGTGCCGATTATAGAATTTAAAAGTAAATGTGATTTTGTCGAATACTAACACATCATAAGTTAACTCAATAACAGGTAATAATAATATTATAATAAATAAAACTTATTTATCTTTATATCCACATATATATTGGTTTTATGCCTAATGCATATTGATATCAACGGGCCGGGAATTCAAGCTTCCGGGATAAGATACTATTAATATCTTCAGCTCGATGACGATAATGAAAGTAGACTTAATAATTTGCTTAATAATCGTAACATATTTCGAACAGACATCATATATTATAAAGTAGGGCCTATCATTATAGAGGGTGCACATGGGTCCTGGAAATTATGGATTATTCCCACTTCACTTTTTATCCATTTTTGGCTTCACTATTTACTTTTTATAAGGGAAAAATGATATAAATATAGATAAAAATAGATAAAAAAAATTAGCTTCGTTTTTTACACTATTTATAAACTGCAATCCTCGATCTTCGGCCCCTTTGGTCCAAAACAAACAAGCGCTTCGCCGTTTGTTAGTATTACATTATTGGTTGATTTTTATTACATTATCGGGAAGTATTACATTATCGGGAGTTTATTACATTATTGGAGCAAAATATTATAATTGACATATTTCAAAGTATTCCTCTAATTTTTATGGCGGCCTTTTTGAAAATAGGTATCCGAATCCCGCTGGGCATATTAAGTGGATTTTAGCAAGATAGATTGACTTAAAAAAAAAGATTATTACATTATTGGTTAAATTTACTACATTATCGGGAAGTATTACATTATTGGTTGATTTTACTACATTATCGGGAAGTATTACATTATTGGTTGATTTTATCACATCATCGGGAAGTATTACATTATCGGGAGTTTATTACATTATTGGTTGTAACACCGTTCTTTCGATTCGTTTTTTTTACCCATGTGCACCCTCATTTATAGTTTGTGGACATTAAATACGTCTTGCTTAACCCTCACACTGCTGCATAAAATTTGCAGCATGTGTGGTTTCCCACTATGTCATATCTGGCACGCTTTTTCTTCAAAAAAACATCTGATGAACAACTGATACAAAAAGCCATTATATTGCAGAAAAAAGTTTAGATTTAAACTGTTCTAGTGATTTGCACACTCGCAAATCTGTTGGTAATTTATTCGACAAGACTTAGCCTGACACGGCAAAGGATCGATCTCCAAAAGTTTTACTATAGTCGCCCATAGTAGTGTAAGGGTTAGTAAAAATCGGCGGAAGGGTTAATCCGCTGTGGAGTTATATTATTACGTACTAACCAATTTCAATCTGCAGGCGCCGTTAAGCCTATCTCATATTCACTGAGTGATGTATACAAACTACGACATTGATCACATTGATATCTGTTGTCAGATAAACAACCAGAAAATACGTTATTATGCTTCGGGGTCAGCCTAATTATTTAATAAACCGGTAATTAGCTTTTGGAACTGAACGGGTCGCTAGAATGTCACTACCTAGTTTTCCCAGTGCATTATTACTATTCAGTGTGTTATTACTACACTAGAGCTTATATCAATAAGCCCTATTGGTGACCAAACAGGAGTGGACTGACGGCTTTCACACACCTTCTTTTCCGGACCCTGGGTGGCGTGAGTTGTTTTATGTCACAGATGACGGAGGTGTCAAATTTTCATCTCTCGTGTTTTGTTACACTCTAAGCCGGCAACATCTATGATTATACGGATATAATTATAATCAATTTAATGTTCTGAATGTAGTGATATGATGAAGACATGGTAAAGGTGTAGACATGGTTGATTATATTTCTTCATATTTCAAATAATAGGAGTCCGTATGTTGCATGAGCAACATATATATTACCTGAAATGGTTCACCTCTACTATCTGGTGTCTATAGTAGTTCCATGTACAATTCGTCAGGTAAGGTAAAGTGTATAAATATATATTATATATGACGGACAGACAGACATAATATTTTTATTTGCCATAAGTTACAAACATGATGATTATTAACTAATTCACATTTAAATAATTTACATATAAATATATAGGCCTATATAGGTCAATATAAATATATTTATGGCTGCTGTTTTGAAATAAAACAAATGAGATATCCATTCAGATTTAAACAAGCAAAATAAATAAACATGAAAATACACTTAAATGATGACCGCCAACGTTAGCTGTTAATATAAATAAATATAGTCCAAATGTTACCTGATTAATCTGGATCGTCAAACGGGGGAAGGGGCGGGCGAATTGGCAAGATAACATTTTACAGCTCTACAGCACAGGGGGCCGAGTTGGTGAAGGCAAGATAACATTTCACAGCTCTACAGTACAGGGGGCCGAGTTGGTAAGGGGGCCGAGTTGGTATACTGTAAGGGGGCCGAGTTGGTGGGGGCCGAGTTGGCAAAGGGCCGAAGCGTCCTGATACCACTCCCACGGCCTGGCGAGTACTTGTTCAATTGAGTCAATGTCACTGACTGACTGATAGCCGTGGATCAGGCGACTCGCTCTGCTTACCGATCAGAGCTAACTGACTGACATACTGAGACTCACTATACTCGCCGTCAAATTAACCAGGATCGCATGATTTCTCTGTCAATTCTAAACCGATTTTCTTAAAATTTCGCAAAGGCCATTTTCTATTCAAATCCTAACAGCCCTGAAAATTTCGTAGAATTATATAGCGTATTTCAAAAGTTAGACCATTTGAGTTTGACATGTAATGAATTGAAATTACGACGTTCCTCTTTAACCCCATTAAACTAATTTTACAATTTTATTACATGGCAAATGGTCTAACTTTTGAAATATTAAATATTATTTAGCGAAATTTTTACCCCTGGTAGGATTTTAATAGAAAATGGCCTCTGCAAAATTTCAAGGAAATCGGTTCAAAATTGACGGAGAAATCGCCGAAAATCATGCGATCCTGGTTGATCATTTTTAATTTGACGGCGAGTATAAATACCTCAGGCTCAGCAATGAGCAGCCTCGAGGACGACGAGGTCAGGTGACACTGAATGAGTCCTCGTCTTCGCGTCGGACCCTCAATTATTAATTGTATTTTTACTTTAATCAAATGTCATGTTTTAAAGTGAAGTTGAACCAGAAAATGTGAAGTTGTTTTGATATCACAAATAAGAACATCCGGAATGCGTGCGCAGCCTGTCAAATAGGCTCCAGGACATTTCGCACCGTAGGCCTAGATGTTTCGCCCTTCAAGACGTTTCGCACACATCTTCAAGTTCAAGACGTTTCGCCCCTGTCGTCGTGACGGATTTTTAATTTTACCATAGCAAATGGTGGTCTCTGGTGACCAGTTGGTGACGTCTTTCATTGATTTTTAGTATGAAAGAATGATTGTCAAATCAATCGTGACCAAGTTGGAAAAGTCGGGGGAATCGTGAGAGACCAATTTTTAGTCAGAAAATCGGGAGATCTCACGCCCAAATCGATAAACTTACGACTTGCCCCAGTTTAAGAAGTTTCGCCCAGTTGTAAGACGTTTCGCACCCACGGAAGACGTTTCGCCCCCTGTGTGAGACGTTTCGACCCCCTATTGAGATTTGAGATCAAGCACGACACCCAACTGATACAGACTCCATCACTGTTAACAAAGTGATGCCGTGCTACTCGATTTTGCATGCATGCATGCCTTGAGGCTAAGCCCAATTCTATGGCATACGAGGAAATAACCTCCAGTGGATCAAATGCTTCCTCTCTCAACACTCCAAACAAGTTGTCCTGGAGGGGGGGGGGGGGGAGCCTGAGCAGCTAATGCTCCAGTCACCTCAGGGCCAAGTCCACTCCTATTCCTCTGCTATAGGCCTATTGACTAGCCATCCTGCAGGTTGAACCGGGGTTTCTTCCACCCCACGGCTATTCGCGGATGACTCACCACCCTGTAAACACTGTACGTAATATAACGTTCGTTAAGGTCCCATTTTCGTCATTCATGGATGAACGTAACGAGGACGTGCTAAGGACATAGTCATAATAACCCTAACGTCACCAGAACGTCCCAATAACGTTACATTTATGTTTTACGTTCTAAGGGCGTAAATGGGAGTTCACAGAATTACGTCCTAAGTAGGAATACTGCTTTACGTAATAACGTCTCCAAAACGTACAGCATTTCGTACTTAGGACGTAACTCTGTGAACTATTTACGTCCTTAGAACGTAAATCATAAATGTAACGTTATTGGGACGTTCTGGGGACGTTAGAGTTATTATGACTACGTCCTTAGCACGTCCTCGTTACGTTCATCCATGAATGACGAAAATGGGACCTTAACGAATGTTATATTACGTACAGTGTTTGCAGGGCAGCTCACCAGCTGATGCTGTAATTCTACAACCTTCTGTTCCCACAGAAAACAGGGGCTCTAGCTGAAAGGAGCCGTTTTGTGTGACACATGAGGCAGTGAGCTCTCTATCATAGCACTGCAGGAGGCGGAGTCTAGCTGGTCTTAAGCAATGGTCGAACTCCTTATCATTACATTGCCAGCTTGGGTGATGGCATTGTGGACGCGGATGGTTGGCTAACGATGATGGTTCAATGATGGTGCATGGTTTCAAACACACTGCTCAGAAAGCAGAGCACATCTCAAAAGGGTCAGTCCTTGCCCTTTTCTCTGGTGGCTGGTCGCTCAAACGGCTAGCTGTGTCTATATGGTTTAGCAGCCTTGGTTCCTTGTCTCCCGGACTTACCTGCCAATGCTTTGTACAATCACCTACCTTACCAGGCGAAAAGAGCTAGGCACTAGGCCTATAAGGTTTATACCAGAACTAGTGCATAATCTCGCGTCGTGGGAAGCTGATTGGCTGATGCAGTTCAACCCGGATAAATGTGAGGTGATAAAAATTACCAACAGGAGGGGGAGGAGGATAGACAGTAACAACTAGAAACCTGCGCGGGTAGCCCGCCCCGCGTGGGTTTGCGGGACCCGCGGCCCGCGGGGGCCCGCGGGCCGAATTTTCTCTGAGCCTTGTGGGGCGGGTGCGGGTCGACATAACGCGGGTTGGTGCGGGCTGCGGGCAGCCCTAGCGCGGGCGCATGCGGGCCACTCGTAGCCCTAGCGCTCTTGTGCGCGGGCCAAGAAGTGTTAGTCATATGCATGGGTTAACACACGTCAGACAACCCTTTTTCTCAAAGGTGTGAAAACATATACTCATCCATCCGACGCTGGTCCAGCATTGCACCAGCATCCGATGAATGTGTCTGTGTCGTGCTAGCATGGCTGAGCCCTTTGAATCCTCACATTGCGTGGATTTAGATGAGATAATATTTATTTATACATGTATTCGTTAGTGTATACAATGAGAAAACATTAGACAACTATAGCTATTTCAGCGACTTGTGATTGAAACGTGATCAAGCAATAACATTTAAAACAGAAAAGGAAAAGTACCAATATGTGAAAGTCAAAATATAATATAACAGGTGAAAGTTATAAAAAGTTATGAGGTGATAGTACAATCGAGACAATTATTGTACAAAATTAGCTATGTGTTAATATGTGTATGTATATGAGAATGCTAAAACGACGGGACAGGTGAGTGATTTGAAATTTATGTGATTAATCAAGTATAATTATCATGATTATACTGTATAATTAGTTGTTTATATCTTTATTGAAATATATTTGTATCATTTTCCCAGGCGCTTAAATATAAGATCGTGAAACAATAGTTTGAATTCTAATCAATACCATGCAACAATAAATTGCACCTGGGCCCAAATGGTGTAGGAGGCCGAACCATAATAGTGTGAGTATAGAGATCTATCTGACAAGTGCAGTATGCCCGTCATTGTAGTAAAAACAAAATATAGCCCATAAATATATAGTCAAACACGTTACATACTTGATACTTTGTTATTGTTTTACTATTCCCGCAAACAAACCGTAAAATAACAATTAATTGAATGATATTTTGCAGGATCGATAGTGCTCATAGACCACGCGTGTCAAGGGGATTAGCCGCAATATGGTCAGTCAGCCGAAGATAATTAGTGACGATGACGTAATGTTAACATACATGTATGTTATGTCATAGTGATTACTGGTCGGAAAGTGTGATGACAATAACTGGTACGGCGAGGTGACTATGTAATGTCTCCAGGCTAAAAAAGGTATATTTTCCAGCAAATCAAGAGACCGACAAATGCTGAAAACAATGGTTTTCCCTGAAAATTGATATTAACAAAATTGCAGTATGCGCCACAACATAACTTAATATAGATTGATAAACATTGTAATCATGCACTACTATTTTTCAAGTGACGCCATTAAATATAAATGTATCCTATTTTTACACTAAATTATTCAGGGACTGTGTTACATTAGACTAATTATAATAAAATTGATATCAAATAAATTATATAACGTACATGATTATAATAAAATATTTTTATTACGCATCGCTTGGTGTAAATTATCAGTTAAACCCGCATATATGGATGGGGGGCTGGAGGGAGTGTAAACTATAGTACCGTAAAACGGGGTGACTTGGGACGATTTCAACTGTTTTTCATATCCACACTCAAGACATTTTCCAATATGACTGTATAAATGATTTTAGCTCAAAATATATAATCACTGGAATCGTTAAATATAAGTTTTTGTTTAGTTATGTTGTTCGAACACATTTTTTTAAAAATAATTTCAAGTGTCCCAAGTCACCCCGCAAATGGGGTGACTTGGGACATATGTGATGTATTTTTAAAATTAAAAATTCTCATTGAGATTGTCTCCATATGAATCTACTTGAAGTATAATAAGTATAAAAAAGCTAAATTTATTATTTAGTGCTAAATTTAAAGTCTAACTCACGCTCTGTATTTAGAATTATTGATTAAAAATAGACCAGTTTCACAGGTGTGATTTGACATCATAATGCGTTTTTTTAAGATGTTTTGTGTATATATATCTAACACATATCTCAGCCAATCAGGCGGGAATTTACGTGACAGAAAGATATAGTCCCAATCTTTCATAATACCACTCACAGTGGAATTAGTTTTTACATACTCAAATATGTGACACTACGGAAACAAATAAATAACACATGGGGTGACTCGGGACACTTTTGTGGGTTTTTTTAAAAATCAACAGCAACAACCAAAATAAAATGTAACCAGCTCAACTGATAGTAAAATATGCATAGGCATACTATGGACAACAATATCACAATATAACAAAGACATATACCCCAGCAAAATTGCATGTCTACACCAAAATATATACCCTGTAAGATATGGGTGCTGTATAATGGGGTGACTTGGGACGATGGGATGACAAATGTGCATAACAACTACGGAAAAATCTGTCCCAAGTCACCCCACTTCAAAAATGTATTTGTTTAAAATTCATGGATTGTCACTTTACAGGAAAAGTTTATGTTTGATATTATTTTTATTCATCACATAACATTTTTGAAACCTATGGCTATTTCATGTCCAAAATATAATTGAGCCATCAAATTATAAAGGTACCCACAAGTCAAAAGTAGAAGTAACTTCAGAAATGTCCATAAAATTGCTCTCACCTAAAAATGCTCACTACCTTCAAATGATAGAGGTGTTACCGCCAAACATAATGCAGTTGGCACATCAACAATATTCTGTCTGTTATTATAAAAATATAACTCCTAATATAAAAATAGTCATTACAGTCATATTTGAAAATAATATTTTAATGATTTGTCCCAAGTCACCCCATCGTCCCAAGTCACCCCATTTTACGGTACAAGATATCTATCGACACTGCGTGGTTACATGATCAAGACAATAGGCGCGTGATTATCACCAGGTCGAAAGTTGACAAAACACCTGAGTTGGGCAAGTGTCGAGAACGTTGGACCAATGTCACACCAATATTGTGGCTACCAAGTAGACTTTGTTCAAACAAACTTATTTCCTCATGGTGTTGTTTAACGTAATTATCCTGGTACAATGCTGGGACAAGACTGCATTATATCTTTGAAAAAAGACAATATCAAACATGCTTATATTATAGCCATGCATCGATCATTAATCAAAAGAACTGAAAGAATTTGAATTTTTGTTAATTTGGTAATAAGTTTTGCGGGTCGCTGCGGGCCTGAAAAAAATTGTGCGGGTGCGGGGCGGGTGCGGGTCCAACTTGTGCGGGTGGGGGGCGGGTGCGGGTACAATTTGTGCGGGGCGGGTGCGGATACAGAATATAAATTCATGTGCGGGTTCAGTCAAGCGCGGGGGCCCGCGTTGCGGGTGCGGGCATGATTTAGTAACAGCACCATCCACGGTACTGGCCTGAGGGAGGTTAGCAGTGCAAAGTATCTTGGCGTCACTATCGACAGTAAGCTAACCTGGAACGCCCACGAAGAAGGCCAACAATACCCGAGCCTTTTTGCAGCGTAACATCAACAGATGTCCTGCTAACACCAAGGAAACCTGCTACAAGAAATTTGTCAGACCCTCAGTCGAGTAGGCCCTATGCCTTGTGTGTGGGATCCACCTATAGCTACTGTCAAGAACATCTCTGCAGTAGAGATGGTCAAACGACGTGCCACCAGCTTTGTAGGCCTAGTTGAGGAATGTAGACGCACTTCCAGTGTTTCCGCCCCAATCAAGACCCTAGGATGGCACTCACTGGCTCACCGTCGTAAAGTAGAGTGACCATGCTCCACCGAGTCACACATGGTATTGTTGACATCCCACTGGCTCAAAACTATCTAACACCGGTGAAAGTTAACACGATATAGGCAGTGTGCATTATTTCAGCCAGGTCCACACGCGTGTCACGGCCTACAAACACTCGTTTCTTTCAGAAACCGTGCGCTTATGGAACTGCTGCCCACAATCACTGACCAGCCACAATCACTGACCAGCCAGCCAACGTTGGAGAGCTTCAAGAGCTCCCTATACAAGGTTGATCCCGCGATGCTGACCCTGTGAACAAAAGATTATTTTGAATCTGCACCACCGCACAGGCTCCTATAGGCCTAGCCAAGAAGGCAACTGCACAAGACATTTATTTTGGACTAAGAACCTTTTACACTTTTTTATACTCTACGACTCACACAAAGCACACACATCACCACTACCCGGCCTACCTTATAGGACGTTCCGCACCCTGGAGAGGACGTACGTCCCGCCACCGTTCCTCTAGGATGTTTTGCACACTAGGGAATACGTTTTGTCCCCACCTCAAATGAAGATATCTACAAGTCTGTTTCACCAGATCCTGGGAGTAGGCCTACGACGCCTAGCCTTTTCTCAATTTGCTCGGTTGCTGTTTGAAATTTTGAAGCAAAATTTTAGTCAGACCATTTTTTCATCTCCCCCTAACTTTCCTAATTTGGTGGAATTTTGCTGTGTATTATGGAAGTTAGAGCACTCAGCATGTAATACCTTTTCAAAATCACAGCTTTCATATCACCATTACTGTGAAAACAAAAAAATTATTACATGCCAAATGGTCTAACTTACACAATAAACAACATTCCACAAAATTTTTGGCGATTTCGAAGATGAAAAAATGACTTTTTAACCTCTATCTATCCCCCAACTTGCTATTCATCCCCCTCCTTATTGCCCTTCAATGCCTCTTTATTGCCCTTGAACGCCTCTTCATTGCCCTTTAATCCCTTCCCGTCGCCCTTTAGCGCCACTTTAGTCTTACAGCTTTCCATTGAAGAATTGACAATAAGGTAGGCCCCTATTATCCATATAATTAGTGGTGATATGTTTTTAAATATAAATTACTAGTTTATGGGACTCATATTGATATATAGCTAGCAAACGTGACACAGCAAACACGGGGCATTCACCTAATGCTGTTTCAATGTTGGCTCACCGTCTTCGATGCTGACCCAACACAGCATTGGATGAATGCGCCGTGTTTTCTGGGAAGACACTTTGAACCAATGTCATTCTAGGGTTTTTCACAGGTGCTGTGCCAACCTTAGAATAACAATGGTTCAAAGTCTTGTGTTTGCTGGGTATACACAGGCGACCTAAAGTAGGCCTGTATTGCATAACGATGCGCTTTGAGTGAGAAAGTCCTAATATGCCTACGTATTCATTGAAGCGTTATAAAGGCAATCTTCACGAATACTGTTACAGTAAATCTAGTAATATGCGTGAGGTTTTGATTTTCGCGAATTTTGCGAGGAGGATAAATTCACAAATTCAGAAATCTTGCGAAAATTATTATTATAATAGCGCTAATAAAGGAAAAGGAAAAATCAAGAATTCTAAACTTCGTGAATAGTCCCATAATCAATTTTTTTTCGAAAATTCCAACACGCAAAAATGACCAGATCTGCAGTATTAGGCTGATTTTAAAGTATATGTGAGTACGTCTCTCGTAAATATGAAGATGGGGCGAATAATGATGGGGCGTCTTTCATAATAATGAAATGTGACAGCAATTTTGACAATTTTTTGTTGTTTTATGATTAGGGGGCGAAACCTCTTTCTGATAAGGGGGCGAAATGTGTTTCTTAATATGAAGAGAGGCCCCCTAATCATGAAGTTGGTGCGAAACGTCTTTCCGAATTATGACTTGTGGGCGAAACGTCTTTCTGAAATATGGTTTGGGTGCGAAAAGTCTTTCTGAAATATGGTTTGGGTGCGAAACATCTTTCTGAAATATGGTTAGGCTGCGAAACGTCTATGAACATTACGAACACGGAGACGGAACGTCTTTCCTATTTATAGGGCGGGACGAAACGTCTTTTCTAAGTATGAGTTGGCGGCGAAACGTCTCACTAAATAAAGGTGCGAACTGACTTTGGGACAAAAGTCTGTGTAACACCCTAAAATCGGCGTAGCTGAATGACGGAACGGAACGCCGAGAAGCACGGAACGGAACGATATCCCAGAATCACTTACAGGTAGGCCTGTCAAGCGAAATCAGATTCCCATGAAATCAGTTCCGTCTACCGGAACTCAGTTCCGTCCACCCACTGCCACATGTGTGCAGCTGGAAAATTAGATCTTCCTGACTTGGGAAATTAGATCCCTACATTGCTCTATTACGTACCATCACAAGATCCCTCGTGATCACCATGCCTACGCTCCATTTTAATATTAAATACAGTACTTCGTCATTTTTTCATGAAGCCAGATATGCCTAAGCAGTCTACAATTTTCATTCAGTAAAGATCGGCTTTAGCCACAATACAAAGATCGGATATATTAACCAGAGCAGAGTAGACCTGTTATTGTATAATGTTACGCTAAAGGTTGGTAGTTCACGAAAAAGTAAAAAAACGACATTAATTTTTTATACAAATTTCGCACTATATCCATTCTCTGGAGAAAACAATAACTTAGTCAGGTGAAAACTGAAGGGGGATATAATTTTCCGATGGGTTATGATTTTGCTAGAACTGAAGAGAGATATGATTTCCCTATGATGGGATATGATTTTGCAAAGCCAGGGGAATATGATTCCCCGATGGAAAACATAGTCATAGGCTGCCTCTATATGATTTTACTATGGGATATGATTTTGCTTGGAGAACTTCCGTTGAACGGAACTGATTTCAGGATGGGATATGATTTTACTTGACATAGACCTAGCTTACTTCTGAGCTCCTCTTCTTAGCGCAGGCTTCGGCCTCTTTACTCAGCTCTAAATTATTTACCATATTGAAATTATTGTTTGTGGTTTCCAGTTCATAGGGCTTCCATATGCGTGAACTTTATTGGCATATTTGCCAGGTTTGTCTATTTAGGAGGGAGTTGGGGGTCGTATTCTCCCTGATGTATTTCAAATGTTTCTATCATATCACCTCTTAGTCGGGCCGATATTAAACCATTAATTGGGCAACTTCTCGTGATTACTGCCTGGGGTATTAATTTCAAAAAACTTCTGCAATGGACAACGAAATTCCACCAATATAATTTCCAGATTTTTGCAGCAATTAACGACAAAAAGTCACACTTACCGAACAACCAAAATACATTGAAAAAAATGCTGGGTCAACATTATAGACGGTGGGCCAATGTAGAACCAACATTGGTGCAATGTATCGTGTAGCCCTTTCAGTGCGGGGACTTTATTCAGACGTCATCTACAGAAGTCAGCTTCTGACGTCTAAAAAAGATCCCCGCACTGATATAATTAAATCATTTATAATGGTCGTAGACCCTTAACATAGGCCCTATAAGTATTCAAATAAAGTGGAAAGACCGATACGACAATTATTATTTTGAAAAAACCTTTGATCTCCATAGTTTAGGGCCTGTACAAATTTTTTTCAGCGTTGTAGGGGCTGGTCCAGCTTTGAGACAGTAGGCCTACTTGTAAACCTGTCCTTATTAGCCATGTGCTGTATCTTGTATAGCTTGGCATCAACGTGACTTTCATTTGTCTGTGAAACAGTATTGAAATGCATAGAAACTGCTGATAATTACCGTCAGAGTCAATGAGCACTAAATTGCAGTCATCAAACAAGTACCGGTAATCGTACAATGATGGCTTAATTCACAACCAATACATTGCGCAAGAAGAGGCGGATCAAGAACTTAACGAAATGTGTGTGTGTGTGTGGGGGGGGGGGGGGGAGGGGGTTACCGAAATAAATTCGATTGGTTTCCTATAATTTTTCTTCAATTTCAGTCTTAAAGCTGCATAACTGTTTTGTTTATTTCGACAGAAATAACCTAAAATGTACAAAACAATCATTCATATTTTTATAAAGGGTTTATAAATGCATTAAAACTGTGTAAATGTAGTGGAATTAGTTCACCATGGGATACACTATCAAGTAATAATAGTAGTAAATTGGTCCGTCTGTACAATTTGTAGGTAATGGTGGCAGAATTATGGGCCAATATAATGTGGCACTGGGCCCCCATCAAGCCGACCTAAAATCAAACAGAGACGTTGAACCCAATAAGTCTAACGCTGGGCCAGCGCCGTAGACGACGAGCCAACATTATACCGACATTGGTTCAATGCCACGTTTATCGGGGATACCAAACGACGCAAACAGCCGGTTGGTGTCTTGAGACTAGGACAGTCAGCCTAGGTTACAGTAAAGGCCGATTTTTTAAAAATAATTTGATTTTACCGCATTGCGCGATTTACATGACTGCGTGCGACGACTTACGATAAAATAAAATAGAGTCTGATAATGTCTAATAGCATTTTGAATATATTTTGAAATGCCCATGAGTTATCGAGTAAAAACCTGCAAATGTTTTTCAAGAAAATCACGAAAGTCAGAAGAGTGAAAAATACGGTTTACGTTGACTGTTTTTGGCGGTAATTTTCGCACAGTCGGAATAGACCGTCTAAGTGGCGGGCCAAAGGCTCAGATGCTGGCTCACACTCAAACATGTTAAAAGCACCAAAGAGGAGAGTTATATTTTCAAGTCAGTGACATTCTCCACCCAGGGTCCGTAAATTAAACATGACATTATATGCATATTTCATCCTTATCGCACAAAGTAAGAACAGATATGCCTATTAAAATGATATGACAAAATCAACAGTGCATTGTGAAATGCATCTATCATCACTTCAAAAATAAAAATAATTTTGAATCTGTTCCATTCTCTTTAATGATGCTTGTTATCTGCCACTTGGTATTTTCAATGTCCTGTTTATACAGACAGTGTGGATTACTCCATTGTGATTGGGTTTGTTTTGGTGGGGCAACAATATTATAAAGCAACAAACTTAAATCCTTAAGTAACCGGAGCAGTAAAATGAAAAATTAAAACACCATTCTCCATGAATTGATCTTTTGAACAAAATAAACAAAACAGTTATGCAGCTTTAATAGACGGGGGTTTTGGGCACAACGCAAGAAATTTTGATTGTCAAGCAACAAGTTTGGAGCAATTTTTAGGACAATTCAGTGCATAAAATGGAGTGTGGGAAGCCCTGCCGCCCTCTCTCTTAGTAGACTTCGGAGCACAGATTGGGGCATCCTGACAGCAGAGGTAGGTTACTCAATACCCCTGCCTGCAAGGAGGCTGATTTGACATAAAATTCTGAAGTCAGTTGCCGGCAAACACAGACGCATCTCAGACCATGAGAAATTATGCTTCATGACGCAAAACGGATGCGGGCACTTGTGTGTTTCTTTGTCTGTAATGTTGTGTTTCTTTTCTCTCCGTGTTTTGTTCATAATGTATTTGTTCGGCTAATTAACTGTCCCTATTGTGTATGTCTTTATCTGTAATATTAGGCCTATATGTCTATTGTGCTGTGTGTCTTTGTCTGTCATATTATATGTCTTTTCTGTCAGTGTTTTATTAACTGTTCATTTGCAACACTGTGATCTACGGCAAACCTTTTGAAGCTATTAGAAATGTGTACTTTTAGAATTAGCTTTTTGCATATTTTTTTGAAAAAAATGATTTTTTTGATGGATTGAATCAATATTCGACATAGGCATTGGCGAATAGCTAAGACAAACCCTGCACTAGATACATCATAGCTCTGGACTGTTGTTCATTTCTGCACGCTGCTAGTCAGCTATTCAAAGTAGCCGTTCAATTAACTATATAACAGCCTAAAATTTAACCTGTCAAATTAATACACCTGAAAAAAATCATATTTCACCAAAGAAGTTATTTTACGTTTTTCTACTAAATTTATTACAAAAACTTGAAACACCCCTTTTTGTGAAAACAAATCACTTTTTACCCCCCACTTGATAGCCCCAAAGCTGAAAACCGCCGTCAAACAGTCTCATCCTCTCGCCGTAGCCTTAATTAACATCAGCTGATCGTACAGACCAAACTGAGGGCGATGCAGTATCCAGAGCCGGGTCCAGCAGATTCGACGACGCCACCTCCTTCGTTCCTTCATACAAGTATGCTGGGTTGGATGTGTGATCATCACAGGTACATGGCAACTTCAACTTCATTCTGCAGAACAGCCAACATGCACTCGGATACACTTCTACAGGCTCTTCAGTTTTTTCGATGTCGGTTGAGCTCATGTGAGCAATTTTTATACCTCTCACAGTACTGTACTGTAAGATAGATGTATTCGGTTGGTACTTGCAGAGCGCAGCAAGAACGTTTCATGGACTGTATGTGGACGCTTGCGGAACGTTGGGAGACGCCCGCTGGGTTTCCACTGTCCATTGTGCGCCATCTGCGTTTTTATCTCGACCCCCCCCCCCACCAACCTCTAACGACCGTCCACCGTTTACACACTCACAGAGCGCTCATCGGGCGTTCCACCAAGAACGTTGGAGAACGTTGCAAATTTTCGACATGTCAAAAAATGTCGGCGATTCTCTGCATTCTCGACGACGGCCAACGACCTACAACGGTCATCTGGCGCCCCTCCTCCGACCGTCAACGTCCTCTGCCCCCTCTTCATGAACGCTAGACGAACTTTGATCAGAACGTTGTATAGTGAGACAGTGCCTTGTCTGACTGAGTAGTGGCAGTGTGGGGACTGCTTCGGTTTCGTTCACCAGGGGTCGGCATCTGACGAGAAGCTGCTCTCGTCAGGGAGCAGAGCGGACCTGTTGTCCCTATGTTCCTCGCAGCTCAAGCCACGAGGCTGCCGTCGCGTTCAACATTCCATCTCCATCCTGGGATCCATCTGAGACAGTGCACAGCAAAGTCGAACTGTTTAATCAATAAAGCATCAAGAACATCATCATCGAGTCAATGTTGGGTTATTTGTGTACCGTTGTCCAGACGGGAGTAGAGATGAGATGATGGGACTGGTATCACTAATCTCTTATTGGTGACTAGCCCCAACATCCATAACAGTACCAGTGAGACTGGTGAGAGTGACTCACTGTCACTCAGTTATTTCAGTGAGACTGAGTCCTCGTCTTAACCGTCGAACCAAAAATTAATAGTAGTTTCTGGGCTAGCTGAGTGCCATGTTTTATTAAATTAATTATATAGGCCTCTAGACTACAAAATAATTAAGTAACTGTACAAATTATTATGAAATAAAAGTACTTACATGGGTATTATAATAACAACATTATTACTAGGCTACCGGTACCAATAAAAAATGCATTGGGCCTATAATAAATTACGATGGAGTAAGTGATGAACATAAAGTAAATAACAATAACGTGCCTACATTAAAATAACAAGAATAACGTTAGGCCTGAATTGAAATAAATAAAAATACATTGACAGGTGAGCATCTAGGTCAGAAGAATTATCAAGGTGATGTAGTTGTGAACAAGTCATATATCGGAGAAGGTGAGGCTTAAGTCGTTACATCTGAGGTTGGGATCGAGTTTTTTTTATCTTTCTGTAATAATGTTAAAGCATTTAATGATTGTAGCTTTAAATATATCACATTTTCCATTTTGTCATAGTATGCACTGTATAATATATTGTAGGCCTACTGTTTATGTTAATGACGCCGCTATAGGCCTAAAGCCACGACTCCACATACGCGTGATGCGTGAAGCGTGATGGGTGATGCGTGTTCACCGAAATCATTGAAAATAGAAAGAGCGACTCCACATGCGCGTGATGCGTGATGCGTATTCGCTTTGGGCTCGCGTATTCACCACGCATTAACACGCATCACGCGAGGCTACGATGACGTCATTTTATAGATTCTCCCGGGTACCCCCCAAGATCCTTGCATGTGATCCAGGGACAACCACGTGCTGACCCATTCGTAGATTACATAGTCTTCTTTTCTCATTTGTGCTGCTTTTTGGTAATTGATATAATAGTGATGTGATTGATAATACGTATCTGGAGAAGCTAATCAATCTGGTTGAGGAACACCCAGCACTATATGACACTTCATTAAAGGAATATAAAGAATTGGAAACATTTGGGACAGCATAACAGGAGCTATGGATGTGGAAACGCTGATATTTAGATAAAAAAGGTGCCACGTCCCTGTGTGTAAAAAAGCCACATGAGATCCGCATTGGGTGGCTCCTTCAGCAAAAATAACTTTGACGCATCACGCATCACATTTTGACGTACATGTGGAGTCATGCAATACGCATCGAGCTTCACGCATCACGCTTCATGCATCACGCGTATGTGAGTCGTAGCTTATGTCTACATAGAATTCCAATCATCAATAAATATCTATCTATCTATCTGTAATAACCGATATCGATGAAATAATGCACATAATGTTTTCTAGTTATCCCCCAGCACACCTGAAAATCTCATAGAAATCTGGTAAAGAGTTTAAAGGTAGGCCTGGGCCTATATCATACCTATATCACACCATGAACAAAAAGTGTCCCATTAATCACGAGACTCTGAGCCAATGTTGATTTGGGCCAACATTAAAACAACATTGCAACATTTTGTTCCCCCACTCGATGGCCCCAAAGCTGAAAACATCCATAAAAAAAATTGAATCCATATGTGGCATTTTCTAATGCAGGTTAATCATGAAGTATTGATTTTTTTCATATTACAATCATCACAGACATAACAGATACATTCAATTTCAGAAAACAGCCACGAAAAAGGCCATTTTTTCAAAATTCATTATCTAAAGGGCCTGTCACACCTTGGCGATCACCGTCAACGATCGCGTAACGTACGGAAAACGATCACCTGATTTATATTTAAAACCACTACCGGGTATGTTTTACTGCAGTGTTTTATTGGCTTTAGTTGATTTCTAGCGGTAAATTTATCAAATTCTCCTGTTAAAGGCCTATATTGCATAGAGGTAGATTGTCAACGTCTCATATTTTATTGATCAGCTGATCACAAACTTGTATAAATGACCTAAACTTTTATAAAGATTGATACATTTGTAGAAATGTTGTCTATCATTACCAATAATTTATTACTTTTTTATGATTTTAGTTAATTCACAAAGAAGTGTAATACATGTAATATATTATATGTATATGCCTATTATGATTCATAGTACAGCGACTGAGAAACGCTCCCCTAGCGTGTACAACGATCGAGTAACTCTCCCTTAGCGTGTGTAGCGATTGTGTAGCGATCACCCAACGCTCATCTAGCGTCTCCTCTTTCACGCTGGTGTGCATTGAAAGTTTTGAACCTGTTCAAAACTCTCAGTGTTTATCAGTGTTCATCTGCGATCAACAACGATCGCTAAACGCACACGGTGATAGCATAACGATGGTCCAGCGATGGTCAGCGTTCGCCAGCGTTCGGCTGATTTTTTCGTGCACAACGCAATCGTTGACGCTAATCGCCAAGGTGTGACAGGCCATTTAACCACATAATGGCTAGAGCCACACAACAAAATTAGGCACACAAATATTATGGATAAAAAGGCACCTAATGTCAGGTTTATAGGTCTGTCTGTCTGTCTGTGTGTTTATCTGTCTGTCTTTATTTCAATAATAAGTTATAATCCAGTTAGTCAAGCAGTGAATTAAAATATCTCTGAAATCATTTTCTTGGGCATTTAACAGGAAAAAAAGTTCACAGTGGGAAATGTAGTCGAAATGTCATGTTGACGGAATTTAGAAGCTACCCAATTTTATTGGTTTGAGGACAGATTTACCGTATCCCCGCGCATTACCGTGCACGCATTTATATTTGAAGATGCACTTGCTTTTCGAAAAAAGTGCATGTACTTATATTCGAACATTAAAAAAAAAAAAATTTCTTAAGTTTATAAAATCGTAATTATTTGATTTATTTCAACCAAATATAAACTAAACTCACGTTAGTAATCATGGACTGTTACTTTACAGTTATGTCGCGTGAGTGACTCCAGGCCATAGGTGCTGACACTACAGGGGCTGTCATATATCACACCTCATTTGCCCACTCTTTTCAGCTATCACACCATGGACTATCGCATTCACGGCTTGAACTGCCGACGTATATCTATAATATGGAGCAATTCTCTCCTAATATCTATCCGTTGATAAATTAAAACAATAATGTAGTTTGTGTTTACGATCAACATCATAAATTATTTAATTATTATGGGCATGTACTAGTAAGGCTTTCCATAACTCGATACATATCAATATTATTCTCACCTGCAGTACATATCTGAGCATAGAGCTAAACAGTGGTGCGCGTAGTAAATTTCGAATATAAGTGCATGCACGTAGCATTCGAATACAAGTGCATGCACTTATAGATGAACAATAATATTTTTGGAATCGATTTTCACTTATAAGTGCATGCACGTTCATGCGCGGAAATACGGTAGTCAAACTTAATTTTGTAATTATTATTATCTTTTTAATTAGGGCGGATTATAGAGCTCTAAACTCTGATCAAATTTGAAATGTATAATATCAAATGGCAAAATAAACGTCATCCATTAGTTTGCTGTAATTCAACCAATAATCAGATTGTGTACTGCAATTGTGCATAATTAGGACTGTGAATCTGTTGATCTATTGATCTTGTAACAAGCAAACATAAATAATAACACAATTTAGCCGTGCTAAGCCTACTTAAACATACAATAAGGCGTGTGATGTATCTCATTTGTGAAAAAAACACTGGTGCATGAGCAAGAGTCATGGTGTATGCATGAGTTGTTGTCCAGGATGGCTGCAAGTCTGCTTTTTGTGAAAACCAGCCTAGTTGCTCTTCACACTTATGTTAAAGCATGTAGGCCTAATTCTTCTTGATGCTATTGCCAAAATAAAATGTTTGATTTTCACTGTTTTATGTGGGAAGTGGGTGTGGCTTTCGCTTTTCGTTGACAATTGACAGCTTTAACACTATTATATCAATTCCAAATTCGACAAATTCGAATAAGGTGAGAATTGAAAGTCCAAGCCATAGCCCTATTGCTCCACCAATATCAGAAAAGAAATTGCCAGTCTGAAACAAGATTAGGCTACATTATTGACATTTATATGAAATAAATTTGTGGGAAGTGTTTAACTATTCTCGCACTTCAGCTCCAAATACTTATCCATTTAGTTTAATGCAACATGTCAGTGATTATCCCATCAATTTAAAAGCTGACTTACAATTTAACACCTTGATAACTCTGTCAGTGTATGTATCATATCATGTAGGCCTAGATATATCATCGCCTTGGTTTGGAGTATCATATCTGCCACTTAATTAACAAAGCTGCAGACATGCCCCTTTAAAACCAAGTTGACAAATTATAGGCCAGCGTCATAAACCGATGTCAAATCAAATTAAATAGCATTAAATTGATAAATACTAGTATAATGTGAGGTAGATAATCGGGAAATTAGGATATAGCTTGACTTATATCAGCCGGAAATTGCGTTAGAATTCCCACCTATTACTTAAGAGTAACATTATTACAAAATGAATCAGTCAGTACTGTATACATGCGTGTGAAGGTTCGCTAAAACTCCAGAAACAAGGAATACAATGATGTTAAGTTAAGTCAGTTTACTATAGTGGTAGGTGTGGAAATATTTACCGGGTACGCCCATACTTCTTGGATGTTCTCATAATTAAGGTTATCAAAATATAGCTCTAGCTTTAACAAATTGTTCTTTAAAGCCTGTTCGTCCAGATTCTGATCAGAGTCACCTAGCCATTGTGAAATAATCCTATTTGCATTAGATTTCTAAGAAAAACACAATATTGAAAAAACTTAGTTCACATAGCATTTGATACTGAAGTATTAAATTTAAATATAACACAAATGATGACTCTCTCATTTGGATCACAATGACTGCGTCTTAAAATGTACAGCTACTTGCAAATGTATACAAAATTACACAATCCCATAACGTTTGCTAAAAGATCCGTGGACATTTCAACATGTGAACTCAGGTACGTATGATACCTTATAGTAAAATCACCATCAACATGTCACAGAATTAACAGCAACCACCGCAACCACCAATATGTGGGGCTGTAGTCTGTAGCCTGTAGGTCTATTGTATTTAAAAAAATGTTCCGCCTCGGGACCAAGTGACTCTGGCAGGGATCAAATTAACAAATTGACCTTCATACACTCTATATCGTTATATTAAAATCATAATGTGTTTTGTTGTTAAACTGAATTTAAACTTACCCAGTAAATTACCGATGGCCAGGTTCCTGTGGATAGTGTTGTGGCGTATTGTTGTTCCCTATAGTCAAAACAAATGTATACGAAATAAATAGTCATTAGTTTCTTATTCAGTATAACTCTGGCATACAGAAAAAATGGGCAATTAGCTCACGAGAGGAACGCCATGGTAACAAATTGCTTATTATTGTTAAGGCTTGACAACATTTGATTTTTGTCATTTTGAATGCAGGTGTACTAATAACTATAATAGGCCTACCTCAAATCCAAATAGATTTAAGAAGGTATCATATAAAATGTGTTTTCATTTTGTGAGAAAAATTAAATCGAATTATCAGGTGATCAAAAATATTTTCCTAATCATTTTTTCGTAAATTACTGCTGAAAACGACATGCATGCGCGAGGTTAGCGTGTATCCTTGTATATTATTCGATTTCTTTTATGTTTTCGAAATATTGCCACTTTGATTTTTGTCCGTATTTTTGTTTATACATGATAAAAAGTAATATGAGTACTGAGTAAAAAATGAAAGCTACATACCTGCACTTAAGAGGACAGTTACAGTTTAGTCTCTTCTCTTTGTACATGTCACTCACATTATTCATACATGCATCTGCAGGATTAGAACACACAAAAAATGGAGCAACTGATCACGTGTGAGACGTTAACGCGATGTTGGACTAATGCTAAACCAAAGTCTGCGTGCACGGGACCAACAATAAATCAGCAGCGGGTGATCGAACGTCTCGTGTTAGTTGGGAAGTACAGATATGATGGTAGAAAAGTAATCTGTAATTGTTAGTACTTTTTTGTAAACTGAATTTATATGAAAAAATATACCTGAATTTTTTTATTATTGATTATATAAAGATGCTTAAATCTATATATTCACATAATATTTGTGAACTTAATATAATGCATATGAAGCTATACGTTATGAATGATAACATAATTAGGTTCGTTTTGTGAATTCGTTTATCCTGTTAGTATAATAAACGGCTTTACGTGAATGTTATATTTGATTTACATTTATTTTTTTAACATGTAGTTTTTATACATCATTATCATATAAAATGAAATTTGTATGCTCTTTCTTCGGGTACACCGTAGAACAACATGATATTCAATTGTTACTGTATATAGCTCTGTACATAGCTTATATATACTATATTTAACATTGCAAATCACGCGTAAACACCAATCAATCAATCAATCAATCAATCAATCAATCAATCAATCAATCAATCAATCAATCAATCAATCAATCAATCAATCAATCAATCAATCAATCAATCAATCAATCAATCAATCAATCAATCAATCAAGCAATCAAGCAATCAAGCAATTATCAATCAATCAATCAATCAATCAATCAATCAATCAATCAATCAATCAATCAATCAATCAATCAATCAATCAATCAATCAATCAATCAATCAATCAATCAATCAATCAATCAATCAATCAATCAATCAATCAATCAATCAATCATCCAATCAATCAATCAATCAATCAATCAATCAATCAATCAATCAATCAATCAATCAATCAATCAATCAATCAATCAATCAATCAATCAATCAATCAATCAATCAATCAATCAATCAATCAATCAATCAATCAATCAATCAATCAATCAATCAATCAATCAATCAAATCAATCAAATCAATCGAATAATCAATATTTTGGCGAAAACAATCGGCAAAAAAATAACCATATTTAATTGTGACGTGTGATTAAACAAATTTATACGTGTTACTATTCACGTTGCATGAAATATAGGTGTAGAACAATTTAAAAAAAATCCATGAATTAACATTATTAATATACAAAATGTCACGAGAACAAGTAGCTTTAGGTCTCAAATGGATATGTAGACGTGCCATATTAAAACCGGCAAGGCGCCTTATGTCTCAAAATATAAAAAATGAGATCAGGCTCAGCTAATGCAGCAATAATTGTAAAGATATCCTAATTATTGAGGAAGTTGTCAATAAAGAAACTTGGGAAAACATAAGCTATGGATATTGTAAAATTTCGTAAAAATGGCCCATAAAGTTTAGATTTAATTTTCTTGAAAAATCACATAATTCAAAAACATAAAGGCTATGGTCTTTGCATTGCATTGCATTTCGTTTTCCCTTACTTCTTAATTACAATCCAAACACTTTAAAAATACATAGTTGCAGAAAATTTGTTACTATGGCAACTATAAAAGATAACGACATACAGCTGCAAATATCATTGCTAATACTTTGTCAACCTTATACTGACGAGACGTCATATATATATAGGCTTGGGGCGTTTGTTAGATATACCCAGTGATCTTTAAATCACCCATACTAGTAACCATACAAAGTCATCAACACCGTGTGAGCTCAGTGAAGGGGTAGAAATGGCATGCTGAAAGCCGTTGTAATGACAGATTTTCTTACATATGTTACCAAATATATTATAGTCATTGCTGTGGCAATCAATGCCACATATCCCACAAGATCACAGACAAAATGGGGTCTCGAGTAATTGCTATTTATATAATTATATGATATAAGGGATAACTTGCTGATAATTGAGTGCTTGCTATAGTGACCCGAATAATAAAATTTCAGAAAAGGTGGCCAAATGGTCACATCTTCATTGCATCTGCTCTACCCGCCATTGTGTTGTCTAGTCACCCATTGCTGATCTGCAATCGTTCGATGTTGGTACGTATTCCAATTATATCATAGAAATAAGATTTGACTAAAATCTTTTGTTGTAAGAAAACTGGACTGTATTAAATATTTTTCAATTATATTGTTAACATATTGTGCTTTCGATCCTAAATAGAAAAAAAATGTTTTTGTTAAAAATGGCCATTACTCAAATACGTAATATGAAATCGTAGAGAAACCACGGTTCAACTCTCACATAAATATACCTTGTGTTGCATTGCTTATTTGGCAAATATTAATCGCATTTTCCCTGATGTGCGCGTAACTTGGATCGAGGCAGCGACAGTGTTTTATCAATGCCTCGACGTAACAAGACTTCTGGCATGCCTGAAGCAAAACAAAATGTAATTATGATAAACGGGCTACACATAAGCTGGACATACACAAGCAGAATAAACATGTTGTGATTTTTTTTAATATTAACAATACAAACCATTAAACTGTAGTCTACAGGAAAAAAATTGGAATACAAATTTGATTGGGCTTCATCTCGAACGTCTAAACAGTCACCACCAGTACCTTGGAGACGATTGATTAGTACCTGTAATACACAATAATAGTTTAATTACAATGGATTTTGACGTCCACATTATTATACACAGATGGCATTTTAGTAAAAGTTATAATTATAATAAAATTACCCCCACATTTCATGCGATCTCTGCTGTAATAATTAATTATAGGAAATACAGACCGACATAATCATGAGAATGCATCTTTCAGCTGTCTGATATTATCATAAAGTCCGTAAGACTCAAGGGGGTTAACGTGCACCCCACAGCACCCTCTATGAGTGGTATCATTTTGTTCAGGGACATCTCCTGGGTCAGAATCACCCTTTTAACACGTGATCTGTAGGGATAAAATATGGCCGATTTTCAAGATGGCTGCCATTAAAATTACTGAACTCACAATTATTTCATAATTGAACATATCTTGCCTTTTAATCAATTTAGAAAGATGATTTTGGTAGCTAATCCTTGGTCAAGGAATCTGTTAAAACTATTTTCAATTGCTAAATTATATTATGTTTTTGTGTAGTTCACGATGGCGTCCAAAAAATGACAACAATTATATATTTTAACTTATTTATTATGCACTTTTGAAGTTATGATCTGTGATTTAAAATATTCCCAGGACTAGGAGTGAGAGAGCTGGTGTCGAGTGTTAAAGCAATGTTATATTCCATTGTCTTAACCCTTTGCCTGCTGATCACGACATTAGTCGTTTTTGATCCGTTTTATTAGCCGTTTAAATCATTGTAGGCCTAATTGTGAACGAAATGACTGTATCACAATACACTTGAGGTTGTGGATCGCGCTAGCGAGACAGAACCTGTGATTGAAAATTTAAATAAATTAACTTAGCAGGATAATGTTTAACAATGTATTTATTATAAACTGGCATGGCCTGACGTCTTTTATAACTCCTGCAACCATGTAGCCAATGACTTGACAAGCTTTCGGTAGTAAATTTATGAATCACTGCTGTTGTTATTATATCATCACCAACGAAAAGAATGCTTAGTGGCAAGCGATGATGTAACGTAACGGTATAAAAGAAAGACTCAAAGCACATTTTTGCATAAAGGTTTTTCACCAGGCTCATGTAGGGATGAGAATGGGTGGACGATCGCCTGGGAATCATAAAAGGTAGGCCTATATTAAAATGCCTGCAGCTGCTCTCACAAATGTAAAAATAACGCTTTCTCACGAATATTTACAAGCATACGTTATTAGTGTACCAACTTGTTTCAGCGAAACAGAAGTAACCATCCCAGGCTGTAACAAAACTCCTTCATCTTCAGGGAAAGGCATATGGCCCTGTGGGTGAATCACCAGCCTCAACCCTGAAGTTTCACCATATCCTGCTACATACTCATGTTCATTGGTGTTCAGGATCAGGTGCAAACCTATGAACAAAGATGGTAAACACAGTGACACTTTATTCATTGATATAATATTATATACATACGGGTCTCTATGCTTAATAAAAAAGGTGTATGCTATGCTATGCTAAGCTATGCTTTGCTAAGCTATGCTATGCTATGCTACGTTATGCCATGCCATGCTATGCTATGCTATGCTATGCTATGCTATGCTATGCTATGCTATGCTATGCTATGCTATGCTATGCTATGCTATGCTTTAATAAACATATGTGTTGTTACCAGTCGTGCAAATATCACTTAATCTGAACGTAGCCAAAGTGTTATCAAGCTTCTGGTTGCTTTTTGTTGTGCAATTTTTGGTTTAATCTCTTGACCATGTATTATTAATTAAATAATACATGGTTAGGTCTACCCTTACAAAAAAAACTACATAACACATAGCGTTTTCCTCTTCAGAGTTTATTTATGCTATTATTTTGCGACCAGTAGCATGATTGACTCACGGTTTATTTAATCTTGTTTCTTGTGACAGAATCATTGTTTAAGAACACATTTTGAAAGCAGATTCGGTTTTGAGCGCCTTAAACAAAGTTTCAAAAGGAGCTAAATGTTACTGTCGTTGAGCCTGTTAGTCTATCAGATTATGTAGTCTATATCATTATGTAGTCTTGCCGTGTCGTCCGAGTGTTTCAGCCACTGGGGCTTGGGGGCTATCTGTAATTCCGACTAGGATCCCCACCCCGGACGGGAGGGACGTGCTGTGACTGCGGGCGGATTGGCGAGTGATGCATTATTTACTGTCTAAGGCCCTATCCATTCACCTAAAAAATATATCAGCATCAATACAATCCGCACGCAAGGTCATGGTACCTCCGCCCCGCCCTCCAGGGACCTATCACTTAATACAATGCCTATTTCTACAGACAATATAATTAGCGGCGATCTATGCTGGAACTATATCTTCGTTAGTACCCAACCTGTCTATCCACTAGTTTCTATCGAATAACGTAAATGATCTATGTTGCAATTATATACCCTTAAGCCTGTCTAATAAGTGAGTAATGACATACAAACATATACTATATACACCTCGAACATAACTTTCATAACTTTCATACTAAGAGTCCCGCCCGTGGCCGGAAATATGTCCGAGCGGGTTGGACAACGGCAACCTGTTGCGGTTGCCCCACTCGTCCGGACATTATTCCGGGGGCAAAATACCTACTACGTACTACGTGTGGGTTTTATTACACTTTTAATATACGGCGACTCTAGCTGGAGTCTTGTTTTATAGTTTTAAAAGTTTTACTTTTTAAAAAAAAGTGTGACCCACGGATGGGCCGTCGGGACGAATAAATCCGTCCGGACGGCCCATCCGGGAACACACACCCAAAATTGTTCACACACGCTATGTGATGTGTTTTAACCCCCCACGCTCACAGCACTACATGCTGGTGTCTGGACCGATAGGTCACCCCGCTCAACAGGCCACCAGTTGGGAGGTGTGGACGCTGGCGACACCCACGGACGAGGGTGCCGCCATCACCACACCCTCCATCTGGCTCACATACTACATTGCTACACGGACATTTTTTAGTTATTACTAATGGATAAACCGATCATACCCCGACTTGTTATACGGGAAGCTAATGAGATCAGTCAAGCATCATAGGCTAGCTTTTATTCAAAATATCTGTCCGGGAGGGAGAGACGTCCGAGCATATGCGCTAACATGTGCGCGTTGGTCACTCCGTCAGGGATAGAATCACGCACGATCATTGAAAGTGCTCTGCATGTCTAGGCTCGTGCGGGGTCCGTCGGTGGCTCGGCCCGGACGCGAAACCAGTCCTGCTGGTTGCCCGGACGGGGTGGGCCGCTGATGTGGGTCATGCACTTGCCTGGTCATGCAGAAAGAGGCCAACTATTAATAGACGCCCTTTAATTTTTGTATACTTGATTAGAATAATTAAACTACTTGCACTGGTTCTGTGACGTCACAGTTCAACATACTGATGTATTGAACACTACCAGTAATGGTGTGGTTTAATACATCAAGAACTGTGACGTCATAATTTGTATTGGAATAGAAATACGTCACAATATATCGTCACAATATATCGTTTGTTCCTAACTCAACAAAACTGGGAAGTTACACCAACCTTGTATCATACCTGAAGAAGGCTTCCGCCGAAACGCGTTGTAATAAACACAAACCAAAAGATGTGATCTTGTTACTTATACTTTCTATCTTTACAAGTCACTCTGCAGTGCGGGCATGCACTAGGTGACACATGTATATTTCATCCAGACAGAAATTGACAACTAACGTTACAGTATTATAGATTGACTTCTAAACTTTCCAGCCCCGACTGACCCAGCCTCCTTCTCAGGGCCAGACTAGCACAGCTAGCTGGCCCTGCTACAGAGCTTTGAGAATCTCTTCTGTGGGCATAATTGCTGCGTTCTGATAGGGCGTACAAAACAACAGTCTGGTGACCCACACCTGACCCTAAAAACTATATCAGGTTCGAGGTTATTTTGTAGAACGAATGTTTAAATGTAGAGATCGAAGTTGCATATTTGACCGCTAAGAAACATGCGGCAATTGATAGAATAATGTGATATTGCTAATAATACTAACGTGATTTGCTTACTTTTATTATCTTGGAAACAAGTGTGTGTAGGCCTATAGGCCCCACATTAAACGAAATAATTCTGAAATATTGAGTTCTATGTCTAAAAATGGAACATAGCTTCGAGGGTGGAAATATTCATGTATTACTGGTTGGCATGTGGTGATGTTATCACATGCAGATTATGGTACTAATATTAATAGCACAGTTGATGTTGCTTGCACAAACCGTGACGTCTGCCAGATTGTTGTGATCGCAGGATATCGCGTGTCTTGTTCCATCCGGAATTAAAGATAAAACAATTCCCGTATTCAGGGTGAAAGAAATCCTCAAAATCTCTGTAAATGTAAAGCATATCACCAAAGTTTAATTCCCTTCCCTTTCAAAGGATATTGTGATTTACTCATCAAAACTATATAAACAGCAAAATAATTTGTAAGGTGTAGAATGGAGTGGCAGCGTATACTATTTACTTTATCTCGTTGACATCATTATCTGACTGTCCCTACAAAAGTATTTTTTGTTCCATTTTAATAGAGCATGCTGTTAGTATATAAATGCGCCGATATATAACCCGTAAACACAAAACATTTGTAAAACATTTACACAACGTCGGCTCAACGTTTTCGACGTTGGTCCAACAATGTATAAATATTTCTTGACGACGGGGAGTCTGTGTAGACTTATGCGTCATTAAAAATGAACAAAATATTATATCATACAGTGCATAATATGCTAAAATAGAAAATGGTGTAAATATTATGTGCAAGTATCAAATACTTTAAAATAATTAATAGAACTATACATGTTAGTGACTCTATACATGATGGATATATGTTTCCCGCACCGAAACCAGAGATAAAATAGTTTCTTTTACTATAAATAGTAGCAAAAAAGACACTCTGGAAAGCATAGAAGCCAATAGAATATATAAAATTTGATATAACTGAAGGCTTATAAAAAGAAACAATATGTATTGATCTGTTAATATGTTTGTATTAAAACATTAGAGTGACTTTTCAAAATAACCAGAATTTCATGAGAGAACAATGCATATTAGCCGGTAACAGCTATTAATAGACGTGTGGTCATTCCAAATAAAAATGTACGTAATAATAATAATAACTAGAAGAATAAAAAAAAACTGGAGATGTCTCCCCTCTAGCAGCATAACCATAAAGGTTGATAGATAGTACATGTAGTGTCAATAGCTTTTGTAATTAATGTTATTAAAAGGCTCCTGTGTAATATGGCGACTATGTATTTTGATGTGGTGGAACCCGTTAGGCTCAATCTTTAGGCTCAATCAGTTGAGCAACAGTTTTAATATCTTCACACCCTTTGATGTGCGAAACACAATGTAGCCTGTCAACACTCCCGGTAAACACAAGACGTTGACCCAATGCTGGTCCAATTCTAGCCCAACGTCGGCGACGCTGGCCCAGCATCAAACCAGCATTGGTTCAATGTCTCGTGTTTGCTGGGCTGCAGCAGGTCTGGCAGTGCATACTGCTGGCGGCGAGTACAAGCCGACACAGACCCAGTGTCTGTTAAATGTATCCATTCAGCCCTAGTCAGTACTTCATGCTCGAGGTACCGGCATAAGTACTGGCATGATGCTTTGAACCAAAGTTGGGTTAATGTTGGCCCACTGTCTGTGACATTCAGCGTGGCGCCAAACACGACACTGTAACCCAATATTGGGCTAATGTTGCGTCAGCGTTGTAGGCGGTGGGCCAACAATAGCCCAGAATTGGGTCAACGCTTCTTGTTTGACAGCCTGCACCATAGACAGCGCTGAACAGAAATGAATCATGGGAAACACAGACTGAGACAGATGGAGCGGATAGCACAGAGGTGAACCAACATGTCTACCCCTCTGTGTACAGAGGGTAGACATGTATAATAATGGCGGGTAATAATAATTTGCATTAAAGATAATCATGATAGTTAGCTATTCATGGAAAACATGGCACTAACACAACCGTATTGCAACTTGCTTTTCGATATCTATCTATCTATAAATGTTATACAAATGTGGTGTTTACTGGGACATGTACAGTGTTATTCTAAGCAATATTGGTGATATATTTTGTCTTCTTAATTAATTTTTTGATATTTACGTGAGAAAGCATTGACGTCCCTCGTACTGACAATCCATTATAATATGCTCCGGATGAAATCCCAGAAAAGCCTTTGTCTTTGTGTTCATATCGGCAAGAAAGACAACCAAATCTTCTGTTAACTGAAAACCTTTATTTTCTTGTTTTGTATTTTCTCCCTCAGTCACCTTATTACTAGACCGCGTTTTTTTCTCTTGTGATGATGTACTTGTATACAACGATGAGGTTTCTTGTGTTCTGGCACTATTAGAAAAGGCAACGTTTTTCTGTGTCTGATAATTGTAAGGCCATGAACTATTTTCTGTGATTTCCGTTATACTTTTAGGAGATAAAGTGACGCTCTTGTCTGTGGAAATATCCGCATTTCCCACGTTACCACCATGTGCACAGTCCGCTGCTTCAAGAGACGTCTGTGCTCTGCATGTGCCGCAGTTGTTGATATTATTTGAAAGCCCCAAGCAGCATGTGCAGCAACATGTGAACTCTTGATGAATTATTACTGTCGTTGATAAAGTGTCCTCAGTACCATGTGTAGTTTGTTCTTCGGTAAATGATGGCTCCTTTGAAGTAGCATGTTCATCGGGTGACGGTTGTGATGATGTAGATTGGTCAGTAGATGGACTTTGTGTAATAAACATCGCTGACATAAATTGTTTTATTGATGTAGATTGATCCGACCATGAAGGATAACGCGATGTATCGAGTGCAGCAAATGAAGAGCCAAACGACTTCGATCTTTCAGAAGTTTGAGAGAGGTATGATGTAGACTTCATAATAGATGGAGGGTCTACTGACGTATATAATTCAGTAGCGGAAGGCTCTACTGAGGTGGACTGTTCAGTGGAGAGAGGTTCTATTGAAATGAGCTGTTTAGTGGAGGAAGGTTCTACTGAGGTTGATTGTTCAGTGGAGGAAGGTTCTATTGAGGTGGGCTGTTCACTGGATATAGGTTCCATAGAGGTGGACTCTTCAGTGGAGGAAAGGTCTACTGAGGTGAACTGTTCAATTGAGGAAGGCTCTACTGAGTTGAACTGTTTAGTGGAGGAAGGCTCTAGTGAGGTGAACTTTACAGTGGAGGAAGACTCTACTGAAGTGGACTGCTTAGTAGAAAATGGCTCTAACGACGTGGATTGTTCAGTGGTGGAAGGTTCTACTAATGTTGACTGTTCAGTGGATGAAAGTTCCATTGATACGTGCTGGTTATACGTTGTGGGAGATATTGCTGTAGTAGAAATCTCGTTAATTGTCATTAACGTAGCTGTTTCAAAAATAAGAATACTATGTGACAGTTAGTTGATAAAAAATATATTATTTAGTAATAGAATAAAAAAAAAATGCCAATCAAGCCAAACAATTATGGAAATATTGTGAATCAAGCATATTTTTAGTTTGCGTACAATATTTTAACTTTCAGTCTGTCTACTCACAAAATGTTTCGCAGACAAAGTAAAATTCTTTGCTGCAGTTTTCACTTCTCCAGAGCGCATTGCCAGATAATAACATACAATCACCACTATCGCTCACATTTGTATCCCAAGCCGTCCAGTTGTATATACTGGTATCGAACCACTGCCACTCGGCATACGCCATGATATCTTCGAGACCACGAACCAGTCCGATGTGAAACTTTTGATTGCTGGAACATATTGGTATTTGATAAATACACGTCATAGGCGGATTCAGGGGTAGGGGCGCAGCGCCGCTCCCCTATTTTTCGCCAAATACTTTAATTAAATTAGCCTAAAAAAATCCACCGGCGCCCCCACCTCCTTTCTTCAGATCCTGGATCCGCCACTGTGAGTAGCCCAACGGACCGTGCAGTTTATCATGTTTATGCTAGTTAACAATAAAGAATCATCACCAATGGTTCAGCAAGTACGCAACTGGTATAAGTCCACATATGTATGTGTCCATTATTGATTTAACCCTTTCAAGCCTGAATTTACCATCGTCATCTTCATCCACTACAAGCCGCGAATTGCTGTCGCAATTCTCGACTTGTAGTGGCTGAAAATAATTTGATGTGGGTGAAAAATTGCTATGTATTGGTAAAAGAGTTTCATGGAAATTTTCGTTCAAATACCCTTGGTTGAAAATTAAGTCTGTTTTTAGGGATGTAAAATGATGCTTTAATGCATCGTGGAGGCTTAACCCTTTAACCGCCAAAGGATTCAATCTGAATTTTCACCCACTTGAAATTATGTCTCGCTGACGCGATCCACAACTTCAAGTGAGTGAAAATTATTCAAATTTGGAAAAATGGAGGTCCACTGTTTTCAAATCTTGCTGGTTGATGTCACATGTTATCTTTAACATATTTAAAGGGTGGTACTTAATGTGCATATAAAAAATGAAAGACCGAATATATGCGGCACCGGTGGTTAAAGGGTTGAAGGGTTAATTGAACCATATACATGCTTATCCTAGTAATTACTGGTGGAGCAGTACACTAGTCACCTCATCAGTTGCTCATAGGAAAGTTTTATTTTACAAAGTCAAAGTCGACAAATGATTTATTAAATGTCGCATGGGAGCCGGGATAACAGGAACCATTGGCTTAATGTTGATTTGATGCTGATCGCTGTCTATAGCGTTAGACCAACAATAAACCAACATTGGTTTAACATATAATATCAAGGACTCACTCTATGTCGTGTATGAATTCATTTTCATCTGCATCGCCAACGTACGTGAGAGAAGATTCTTTGTTTTCACAGAGACTGATGCATTCGTGATGGGTCTGTTTATCTATAGACTGGTAATAACAGCTGTCCTCATATTTCAGCCAATCAGTGTCACATGTGGCATCTGCAACATGTACAGGGCAAATATTTAAAAAATAGCATATAAATTGCTAATATGCATACACCCTGTATAAATACATTTTAATGAATAAAATAAATAATAAATAAGACATGTCAAATATGAATATATCATATCCATTTTGGTACCAAGTCTCGTATAAAAGCATTGGAATGGTTACTTATTTAATTTGTCACCCCTACACTTTATTTAGGCCAGCGTGTCGTATCAAAGTAACATAAAGCACCCGTTGTTAGCTGATACATTACCGTGCCCGGGTTGCAAAACTATCCATCATTTATTATATTCATTTATTCGCGGTACTCCGGGGACTGACTCTGATATTATGTACGTGGTTAGACGAGTTTATGAAGTGAAAATAGCAACATTGTTAGTTTTGTATTTTTCGATAAAATGAATCACAGTGGTATCATTATTTAAAACATGTACCAAGGAAAAGATTCCTTGTATGTACCAAGCTGCTTTATAATTTCTGAAACCTCTGAAACAGATTCCCCGGGGCTCTGTCAGTGTCCACACGCTCATGTGTTTTCTTCTAGTCTTATCTATATGCTCACACATCATTAGGCTTACAGTTGCTTACATCAAACGCATGTGGTCCGCAACAAAATGTAATAGGCGCTGGTAGAGAATAGGCCGAAGGTACATAGCCACAATAGTGCCTAAAGCCAATGACAGGACTATAAGGGGAGGGTGGGTGACAGTATAATGAAGAAATGAGATATGAGGCAGTAAACTTACTTTTTACTTCACACATACAATAAAGATTCTGATCACACTTGTCTTCCTTCCATTCACCATCCTTGCCTTCCATATACACACATCCATAGTCATTAGATGGTTCTGATTTATCCCAGTTATCCCAATCTAAGGTTGAACCGTCTGTCCAGGTCCAACCACCCCATACTGTGTCATAAGTGACGTCTCGACTCAGCCCCATCCAATACTCTCTAGCACTATACATATAAACGCTGAAACATTGGGAAAGGGAAATTGAATAACATTACAATTACTTTTTCAGTACATACAGTCTGGTCAATAAAGAACTGAGATGGGAAAAGTTTCGGACAAAAGCTTTTTTGTAGCATTTAGGTACATAATGACCTTGAGGTTATAGAATTTTTTTTTACCAAGTTCTATGGTGGGCTGAGGTCACAAAGAGGTCAAATCCAAAATGGCAGGGTCATTTGTTGAAGAATATACCAGAATAGAGACAAAATGGAAAAGATGCACCGTATTACACTCAATTATACAGCTGAGAAAGTGAAATAAATCACTTTTATTATGATGACATAGGCTAATTGCCGGTCATATTTGATTGATTCGACCTTGTTATGACCTTGACATTTGACCTTGATCACAAAAATAACATGTAAGCTGAATTAGTATCATTTCCCCAAAAATGTTGTGTCGAACTCACCCTTGATTGGGGCGGGTTGTTGAAAAATGGGAGATTTTGGGGAGTATTTAAAAAAAAAAAAAAAAAAGTTGATCCCATTTGCATAAAAACTATTTGAAATTATTTATAAATCCTCAATAAATGCATCAAGAGGGGGGAATATTCATTACATGTTGGGATGAAAATATGAAAAACATGGTGAATATGGTGCTCATTTTAGGGGCAACCATTCTCATATTTGAAATTCTAGAATTTGCTTAGATTTTTTGTTGACTAGGTATGCCTGTATATGCTCACCAATGACTTGTTTCACAAGTTTTTGTACAGTAAGGTAACATAAGAAATAAATAAGCTTATGATTAACATGCATGCTCATATTTTAGGTAATGCATATTATGAGCCATTTAACTCAAATATTCGTTTAGTTTTATATCTTTGTTTTTGCATGAAATCATGAAACAAACACAGTTTTGTTTACAACTATGCAGATTATAATTATAGACACCACGTCCAATTCAACATGTCCAGATAATCAATTAAAGTTACTGGTGGTCGTACTACTTAAGATGTTCACAATATTAGGGGTACATTCCCTTGTATGTTTTATAAAAGCGAACTTTTGCAATCATCTTTTTTTCTTACGTTTTATTAGATACGAATGTATTTTCAGGTTCCGAAGTAAGGTTTGCCAGATTCGCCTGTACCCCTTCACAAAACAGCTGGGCATCTGGTTGTGTCATGGCAGTCGTGGAGATATAATAACAGACGTCTTCAACATCAGATGATATCCAACCACTGGGGCACGTGCTCACAACCGCTACATAATAGATAGCAAAACGAGATCAACAAGAGAATGCATATTTATGTAAAAGATGAATCTATACAAATGTACACGGAGAAATATTTCCACGGAAAAAAACGACATGTTCATCTACCAATAATAATTTGTATTACAAAACACATGCATAATAGTTTTCTACTAGGCACACAATGTTGTTGTGATGTTGAATCAACGTCATTGTACCTCTTCTTTCCCGTGATAATTTCTCTGGTGGAAGTTTTCTTTCTTTGACGAATTGTTCAAGAGAAGACTGTCTAACAGGACTCATGTTACAAATTGTGACTGGAATAAAAAAAATACGGTTGCGATAAATTAACGCAGCACACCAATTATATAATTATAATATGTTCCTAATATCAGCATACTCGTTTGTAATGAGAAAATGACCAGCTTAACAGATGCTGTCAGGTGTTTAGATCTATATTTTGTGATAATAAAACAGCAAGGTCACAACACCCCGCTCAACTTGCCTGCTGGAAATGTGACTTGGTTTTCATGAACAAAAGTAACCTTCACATCGATTTGGCGATTGCAGTATAGCGCAATCAATGTGTAGAGGTGTAAAATCAGCGTCAAGGTGGTGAATATGATGGTGACCAGCCAGAATACTGTCTTCACAGATCCTGTCAAATAATATCATCAAAAGTGTATATACTATTTCCTTCTCCCAAAACGTGACATAATTAAACAGTGATAACCCCTTTAACCGCTGGTGCCGCATATATTCGGGTTTCCATTTTATTAGCACATTAATAACCACAATTTAAATATGTTAAAGATAAAATGTGACATCAACCAGCAAGATTTAAAAAAAATTGATCTCCATTTTGTCAAATCTGAATAATTTTCACTCACTTGAAGTTGTGGATCGCGTCAGCGAGACACAACTGCAAGTGAGTGAAAATTTAAATAGAATAATTTAGCGGTTAAAGGGTTAAATACGGAGCAATCAGGACAGTCTGAAATTCAGACGAAAT
Source organism: Flabesymbios commensalis (assembly GCA_964017125.1). Lineage (NCBI taxonomy): Eukaryota > Metazoa > Annelida > Polychaeta > Terebellida > Flabelligeridae > Flabesymbios > Flabesymbios commensalis. Next base: position 57,462,692 of record OZ024905.1, read on the forward strand.
TCCCGCAACATAAAAATTCAAAAACTTACGTAATTCTAGTCTATGGACATGCTCACGTCATAATTATGGCCATATTAAAAAGCGAATAGAAAAATACAGATTTTTCGATGATTTTAGCCTGATTGTGTCGCTTTATTATAAAGGTGATCACATTATATAAAAGGGGTGATTCATGTATGGTCGAAATTACAGACCCATTTCTCTCCAACCAAGTATATAAAAAAAATTGTGAACGTGCTCTGGACGAACAATGTTGTAAACATTTCACTACCAACCATCTTTTCTAGCATATATTTCGACGCGAGCAGTGGAATAAACTGACAGTCCTTCAATTGATTGATAGGCCCCTATAGTGATATCAGAAAATAATAAAGGCAAAATTCACATTTCAATTTTTATTTTATTTTTAAAATTGACATATTATGTTCTTAACCCTTTTGCCTTCAAGTTATTTAACAGACAGAAAACAATATGTACACATGCAGGAGCACAACTCTAGCTTAGTTGATCCTGAAACTTTTGTTCCACAAGGACCTAACCTTGGTCTACTTCATTTCTTTATATTTATAAACGATATTGGTAAAGATCCAGTCATGTTATAGACTCGCATGCGTGGGTCACGTGTAAGCGTTCAGCATGTTCAGTACATACATGTCAATTTAGCTGAGTAATTCAACATGATTACAAGACTATGGATACTACTCCAACGAGACCCTCACCCAACGCTGTTTTAATGTTAGACCAACGTCTGTGACGCTGGCCCAACATTGCCAGAGTGAACAATGTTTGAGGGAAAGCTGTCCTGTCAATACATTTGCGGAGTCAGCTGTTTCGCGATCCCTTTAGTAATAAAATCAGTTAGCTTGCAAACCCAACGACAAGCTAAGAGTCAGGGCTGAGAGCTTTGAGCTTTGTGGAATTGTTAACTCATAGATGTCGCTGAAGTATATATGGACTTGCTATGATTTGGGAACTTGCTCTTAATATTTTTAGTATTAAAATGATATAGGACCTAGGCCTATCCAAGGTCACTATTGCATTCTGGGGGACCCATGTCATGCAAGTTTTAACAGTTGACTAGACCTTTAATGTCTACCTTATTTCTATTCTAATATTATCATATATGTAGATGATACAACATTAATTGTTAATATAACTGACTTCAATAGTATGGTTGTAAAATAATGTTATAGCCTCCCTCAAATTAAATATTGCCAAATCCAAATATTTGATTTTTATAAGCATACTAAAATGTTCAACTTGACATTTTATGTAATAAATAAAAAGGACGTACTTTAGACTTTGCCTTGTGAGTAAAATCCAAGAAGGCCGCAATTTGTGCAAGGTCAAAACAAAAAAATAACAAATAGAATTTTCGACAAAATCGAAACAGATCCACAATCTCGGCGCCTGCCATTATTTTTTCCGATTTAGTTGTGTGGCCAGAGAGTAGTTTAGACATCGCATTGTGGGCAGAATCCAAAATGGCATCCGCTTGACAAAGTCAAACAACATTCAAATCAACCAAAACATGGTATTATTTTAGACAGACGATTCATGACTTCAGTGTATACAAAAGGATTGTCATGACTCAGCCTTCATCAACCTGTCCATGACTCAGCCGTCATCACCCTGTCCATGACTCAGCTTTCATAAATCTGTCCATGACTCAGTCGTCATCACCCTGTACATGACTCAGCCTTCATCACCCTATCCATGACTCAGCCTTCATCACCCTATTCATGACTCAGCCTTCATCACCCTGTCCATGACTCAGCTTTCATCACCCTGTCCATGACTCAGCCTTCATCACACTGTCTATGACTCTAAGCCGTCATCACCCTGTCCATAACTCAGCCTTCATAACCCTGTCCATGACTAAGCCGTCATCACCATGTCCATAAATCAGCCTTGATCACCCTGTCCATGAATCAGACTTTATCACCCTGTCCATGACTCAGACTTCATCACCCTGTTCATGACAGCCGTCATCACCTTGTCCATGACTCAGCCTTGATCACTCTATCCATGACTCAGCCTTAATCACCCTGTCCATAAATCAGCCGTCATCACCCTGTCCATGAATCAGACTTCATCATCCTGTCCATGACTCAGCCGTCATCACCCTTTTTATGACTCAGACTTCATCACTCTGTCTATGACTCAGCCGTCATCACCTTGTCCATGACTCAGCCTTCATCACCCTGTCCATGACTCAGACCTAATCACCCTATCCATGACTCAGCCTTTAACGCCCTGTCCATGATTCTTGGTCACACTGTCCAGGAATCAGATTTCATCACCCTGTCCATGACTCAGCCGTCATCACCTTGTCTATGACTCAGCCGTCATCACCCTATCTATGACTCAGCCGTCATCACCCTGTACATGACTCCGCCTTCATTACCCTGTACATGACTCAGCTTTCATCACCCTGTTCATGACTCAGCCTTCATCACCCTGTACACGACTCAGCCTTCATCGTCCTGTCCATGACTCAGCCGTCATCACCCTGTTCATGACTCAGCCTTCATCACCCTGTACATGACTCAGCCTTCATCACTCTGGTCATGACTCAGCCTTAATCACCCTGTACATGACTCAGCCTTCACCACTCTGTTCATGACTCAGCCTTCATCACCCTGTACATGACTCAGCCTTCATCATCCTGATCATGACTCAGCCGTCATTACCCTGTCCATGACTCAGCCCTCATCACCCTGTACATGACTCAGCTTTCATCACCCTGTACATAACTCAGACTTCATCATCCTGTTCATGACTCAGCCGTCATCACCCTGTCCATGACTCAGCCGTCATCACTCTATCCATGACTCAACTTTCACCACCCTGTCCATAAATCAGTCTTCCTTACCCTGTCCATGCTTCAGCCTCCATCACACTGTCCATGATTCAGCCGGCATCACTCTGTCCATGACTTAGCCTTCATCACCCTGCGACCCACCCAGTCCAGAAACAGTGGGCTAGCAACGGACAGGAAGAAAAATTAGGTTCATTAAAAAAATCATCAATTCTTACCATATTTTGTTAAAGACACATACAACTGCGATAGGGGCATGCGTGGGACGGTCAGTGTAGGCCTACAGTAGCCTATAGAGTACATGTTGACTGCATTAATATCAGCAACTAAGCTGATTACAAGATACTACTCAAACGAGACATTGAACAAATGCTGTTTCAAAGTTAGACCAACGTCTGCGACGCTGGCCCAGCATTGAACGAACATTGGCAAAGTGTACAATGTTTGAGGAAAATCTGTCCCGTCAAAATACACTCACCGAAGTCAACTGTTTCACAATCCCCGTAGTAATAAAGTCAGTTAGCTTGCAAACCCAACATCCGACTAAGAGCCAGAGCTAAGAGCTTTGAGCTTTGGTGGAATTATTAACTGATATATGTCGCTCAAGTATATATGGACTTGCTATGATTTGGGAACTTGTTCTTAATACGGCGGTGGGTATAAAACGCATATTTTAGTATTACTATGATGAAGGGCCTGGGCCTACCCACGGGCACTATTGCATTCTGGGGGACACATGTCCTGCGAGACTAGGCCTATAACACACTGATTTTCACCATGTAGTTCCTACTTTGCATTAGGAGGCATGCAGTTGAGGAGGCCGACTTTTGATATCTAGCACATGGAAAATATAAATCTTGACAGGGAAAAGATCAGGGAAAACACAGGTTATTTTAAGACTAGACTTGAGTCATTTATCCCAGGAAAATTCTTCTTTTATATAACTCACTCATTCCATCACACCTACATTATGAGACATTAACATGGGGATAAAACTCAAAGATAATTTACAAACTTCAAAAAAGCTGTTTGGATAATAACAAATAGCTCAAAAATCCCCAGACTGATATATTATTTGATAAATTGCATATTTATAAACAAAGGACTTTTTGAAAGTACATTTTTTTATAATAAATTAAAGCACCTGAATCTTCCAGAATATTTTTGTCATTTGAAATGCATCGCAGGTTCACCTGCAACTTCGATAGTTATAACACCAGAACACGTCATCATGTTCGTCCCTCAAGTATTAATCATAAACTTTGTAGAAAACGTACAAGACAAAACTCCGCCAGAAATAAATGATGTAGTAAATACTCATAGCTTAAAGACGTTAAAATGTTTTATTTATTATATTAAAATAAACTACCCAACTTGTTATCATAACGAATCATTCCCTTGGATATAAAAGGGTGCATCTGCTAATTCACATAGTGGCAGATGCACCCTTTTTATATGATGGTACGTTATGTACAGCACTCTTCTGTCCCAGGTTATTATTATGTAATATTGTTTTTAAAAAATGTAATCATACTGCTATATTCCAAAATGTATGCAGCAATTTACCTCAGAGTGATATGGTTTTTAAAGCCGTAAACATGTTCTATGACAAAGTATATTGTACTTCTTATTTTCATTATTAGAAATATTATGTGCCATCTTTTTGTGGTGGCTCTCACGCCTATAGCGGTAACAAGGTCTTAGTGAGAGTCTCCGGGCAAACCTATATTTTGTGCATATTTTTGTACATTGTATTATTTTCTGTCAAATAAACTGATCATGCACGTTGACACATGGACTGAATCTTACCAATTATATTGAATACGGCATTTATGTTTAAGAACATAAAGATTATCCCCTTTTAGGTCTATTAAGTATCTATGCCAACACGTAGGCCCCTTACACGGGTAGGCCCCTTAGGCCATGGGCTAGAACCACCCACTATGCACCCCCCTCCCCCCACATTTCACCCACACCAATTTTTTTTTAGACATTGATATGTCTAAAACATGAAATGAGATGTTAACAGCAAAAAATAGGGATGAACTTTATATTTTGGCCCCCAAACCCGTCTAAAATTAGGGGGTAGGGCTACGCAAACGTCTGTCGCAGCTATTCTTGTTCAACAATCTACACATGCAATATACCATATAAAAGGTAATTAAGTTCCGCTCTAATGATGTATTGCATGATGCAATGGATTAAAGGTTTTTTTCTACAAATACGTTAAAACATTATATTTTATTACAAAATAATCAAAATCGACAATAAAATAAGCTAGTTACCATGGTCAATGGAAACTACTTAATAAAACATAATTATTGGCCATATCTATATTTAACTTATGTTTTCTGAACCCAGATGTGTATTTGCTTAAAACTGAGTGTCATTTAGATTTGTACATGGCATATATATTTTTAAATGAGAGAATATTGCAGCCTTTTTATGAAAATGTGTGTATTTAGGTGGGCTGAAATATAAAACATTGAACTTTGCTCGACATTTGAGTGCTAATTATTTTTGGCGCTTGTTTTTACATAATTTGGGTCTGTTAAATTCGAATATGTCGGTTAACATTCTATATTTGGTGTCATTCACCTTCAAAAATGTAAAACAAAAATGGCCGCCAAAACCACATCTGTTTTATATTTTTGTTACATATTATTGCACGATTTCTGGTTTCTGCATGATTTAGAGTTGATAATTTATGTCTCATGTTTTTCGATCGAAATGACCTTTATGACCTTCAAGTTCAAAATGGTCACCGCCAACACACACATAAAAGCTGTCTTTATGCGTGTAAACTATAATGTCACAAACAACATTTGTTTAATGGAAAACTAAAAAAATAGACCACGTAATACGGCAGATAAGGTTGCAAAGCATTCGAAACTATTATAACATGCTTTGAATTGCTCAGTATTTAAAATGACGTCATTATTTTCATAGTAAATATGTAAAATGGCGTCCATCTTTGATTTTACGATAAACTATAGGTCAGACGATGAACAATAAACATAAGAAATGTTTTTTTCGAAGGTGAATTTCGCCGCCATTTTGGATTTTTCCATTTAAATTTACTCGTCAATAACTTTTATTTCTGGTCCGCTATGTTAACAGAAATAAATCATACTATCGTCAACATTTTTAGCGGTATACTTATAGAAACAGTAAATATATATAAAACGACAGACATCTTGTATTTAAAGGTCAAGTGAAGATAATTTCTTTCCAAAGACACTAGAAAACAAATCTTGTAGAAATCATCAATTGTGCTTTCTTGAGCGAAAAAACACAGAAAATACCGGGGTTTCTTTACAGTTTGTCAGCCATTCTGTGTTTTGCTAATTTGAAGGTGAAGGTCATCAAATATAGAATATTATCCGACAAATTGGAATTCAGCACACACAAATTATGTAAAAACAAGTGGATAAAAAATTACACACAAAAATTCCGACAAAAAAATCATGTTTCAGATATCAGCCCATGCTAAATACAAAAGTAAGGCTTTAATATGTTTTTCATTAAGAAAAATCTAGGACATTTATAAATATAAATAGCACTCATTTTAAGCATACACATATCTGGCTTTTAGAAAATATAGGCCAGATATGGATATGTCGAATAATTACATTTTCTTAAGTCGTTTTCTCCCACCATGTTGAATCATTTGTTTTGTTGTTCATTTTGATTATTTTATATTAAAATATCATGCATCAACGACAGACGTTTGCATAACCCTACCCCCTAATTTTAGACAGGTTTGGGGGTAACCCCCTATAAGGGGTCAAAATATAAAGTTTATCCCTATTTTTTGCTGTTAAAATCTCATTCCATGTTTGAGACATATCAAGGTTTAAAAAAAGCTGGTGTGGGTGAGATGTGGAGGGGGGTGCACGGTGGGTGATTCTAGCCCATGCCCTACCGACCGTTAGATGTATTAGAGCTACAGCTACCTCTTGCTCTTGCTATATGAGATAAGCCGTGACAACTTGTCGTCTGCTGTAAACCTGTCACAAGATCATCCGTCGTCACAGTATCTTCATTTGTATACTGAGGTATCACATATTGATATGTTGAATGCGTGGTAACTTCTGCCATTGTGATAAATAATCAACATAAGATGTGGATCTGAAACAAATACTAGTAATCATGAAATAATAATTGATGCCATGATAATATCAGATGAACAAGACTCAACATCTTGAGACCACTCCCATCTTCCACTCCCAGTGCGTTTCGTGGTACTTGCAGTACGTTTCAGCAAGTTTCGTTTATATCGCGCGAACTCTATGTAGTTAGATCGCAAACAAATCATTGTACCAATATCCAAAAGTATGAACTTTACAATAATTACCAGCTACTGACCAGTTTTGCTTCTACGTGTATTTTAAAATGTAGGTCTACCCAGCAAAGATGAGACGTTGGCCCAACGTCGGTTTACCGTTGGCTCACCGTCTACGACGTTGGACCACCAGTAAACCAACGTTGGGCCAACGTCTCATCTTTGCTGGGTATATATCAATAAAACTAAATAATATATGATACACATTATATCAATGACGCGGACTTCATCATTCTGTACCTGACTCAGCCTTCATCACTCTATATTATCAGCCTGTCACCCTGCCCATGTCTACCATTATAATTATCCTAATTGTTCGTTCATAAGTGTGGGAGAGCGGGGGATGTTAATGTAGGCACATTGGCTTTGTTAAAAATAAAAATAAAAACTAGTTGTTAAAAAAAGTATTTACTCCCAGACCTCACACTGGGTCTGATGTATCTGCTTTGTTTTTTGAATATTTTTTAGACATGTTTTTTTTATGTTTAGGCTTACATGTGATTATATACCAAAGTATTTTTTTAATTTTTATGTAATAATAATGTTTAAATGTTATTCTTAATACTATAATTGTTGTTGTTGTTGTTGTTGCTGTTTTTGTTGTTATTGTTGTTCTTGTTGTTCTTGTTGTTGTTGTTTTTCTTCTTTTTGATGTTGTTGTCGCTGATATATATTACCATTACTATTTACACGTTATTTACACGTATCATTTATAATTGTGCAGTTGTCTGATGCAACAATAATGCTGAAAAATAGAAAAAATAACTGCATAAACCAACTGATTTATAGAGGTATCTACCTGGCTTTTCTCCGTACACCTGCTATGACGTGATTGCAAAATCTCAAAATTGGGACTACTGCTGTATTTTCTGGATGAGATAGAAGTTAATGCTATGAGGATTGGTGTCAGTTTATCAATTGATTTTCTCATGTTGCGATGACATAGGCTGCAAAAATCACGTAAGTGCTGCTATTGATAACCTCTTGAATGCACTATACGATCACATTATTCGCCACTCTGACGATCAATATGAACGCTCTGAGCGGATGTGTAAAGTTTATTGACGGAGATTGGTTAAAAATGACAGAGGGACGGGAACAGATTTAGCTCTGTTCTGTGAGTAAACTAGGCTGAGAAACAACCATGCAGTGTTTTATATCTAAGTTTACAATGGCTTCAAGAGGATATGCCATGTAGGGTTTAAAAGTGATTCCTTGACTTATCCGAGAAGAAGTTCTGGGTAACCAAGTAAGACTGAGTATGGTGTACCATCTCAGTCCAGGGAACAGCAATTAAAAAAACTCGTGGCTGGATTTTGATGCTATAAAAATCATACAGCAGAAAATCTAATGGCAAAATAAAACTTACCTTGAGTAACGATTTTTCCTGTATTTCAGCAAAATATCGGATATATTAGTTTACCGATTTCAGCGCCAAAAATCAAATATTAAAACACATTGGACCATCTACCGAAATAATTGTCCTGTGTCCCAACATCATGGCCTTCACTGTTCATATAGAAACCATAAATTGTGCATTCCTGTGCGACAAAATATAGAAAAATGAGTTTAAGTTTTGGCGGCCATTTTGATTTTTGTTAATTTGAAGGTGAATAACACAAAATAGAGAATGTCAAAGGCAGATTACAATTTAGCACACTCAAATTATGTAAAAAAAAGTAGATGATAAACTCCACTAAAAATTCTGAGCATGTTCAGATATAGCGAAAAAGCGACCCTGACTATTATTTTATCCATTATCAATGGTAAATAAGCAGATAGTCCAGGAATTTTAGGTTTTGAAATGGAAAACAGATATTATAAAGCTAAAAATTTCAGGTTGTGTTCAGAATGTCTTCCTTTATCACCTGTAAAAAATCTCAAAGTTTCCCCTGAGCGGAACATCCTTTTTTTGACAAAATTCAAAATGGCCGCCAAGTGCCATGTTGAAGTTGTGATTCCTGAACTATTTGACATATATTTTAATGTAATACCTCATTTTCACATGATTTTTAATGCTGAATTCATTTCTAAAGCTATTAGTAACTTTCAAGGTTTCGTTAAAGAATAAATCCAAGATAGCCGCCATTTAAGGTGTGAGTGGGAACAAGTCTATTGTCATTCGTATTTGAGACACATATAAGCTTTTAAATCTAAAAATTACCAACGTATCCTCCTTTAATATCTGTCTCAATGTTTCCCCTAAGCGGAACATCGTTTTTTAACAAAATTCAAAATGGCCGCCAAGAGCTATGTTGAAGTGGTAATACCTGAACTATTTTACATATATTAAAATTTAATACCTCATTTCACATGATTTTTAATGCAGAACTCATTTCTGAAGCTATTAGTAACTTTGGAGGGTTTGCTAAAGAAAAAATCGGATGGCCGCCATTTGAGATTCCATTGAGACCCGGAGAAAGTCTATTGTCATTCGTATTCGAGATACATATAAGCTTTTAAATCCATAAATTACCAGTAATTAACGACAGACATAAAACTCTATATCCAAAAAAATATGCAGTACACATATTTATGTATTTATTTTATAAGACAAAATAGCCAAAACATCATATTCAATCAATAAAACTACGTTAGTCTGAGAGAGTTGTGCCATTTTTTACTAATCATCAACCTGAATTTCATTAATCCACGATGACTTACTATTCCCATTCAGCTTGTGTACTTCGCAGAACTGCTGCATCGAAACATGCAACCAACTTTTGCAACCAAATATAATCATTTTAATTATTTTGGGAGGTGCTGCATAAAGCTCCGTGAAAACTGGTTACAGATTTTCATTTTAAAATTGTTATCCTCAGCCTGTTGGTGGTAATCTGTTCCCATACAATTCTTATACATGTATATGATATGTCATTGACGTTATTTACTACTGCTTCAGCTGGGGTCCCAAGCAAGTGCCCTAAGCAATTAGGATTCACACTCGACTCCACAGGGTCATAGGAAAGGCCTCACACGCAAGCCTGCATGGTCATGGGCAAAGATTCACACCCGAGCCTACAGGTCCCGGACAAGGTCTCACAACCGAGCCTGCAGTGCCTTGGCAAGGACTCAAACTTGAACATGCACTGTCCATAGGCAAGGAATCACACCCGAGCCCGTAGTGTTCTAAGCAAGAACTCACACTCCTGGGCAAGGTTATGGTGGAATGGAGTGCCCCTCTCGCCGAAAGTACCTGTAAGTGACCGTCGAAGCCTCTAGTGTGGGGTCACAATGTCGGACGAGGGAATCTGCCCGATCTCACCATTTAAACTCAAACTTCCTTCCCCGTCGAGTAGACGGTTCCAAACAAATCATAAAACTCTTTCTCCACTTGTCATGTTTATTCGTTTGACATTTGGCAACAACAAAGCACAACCTCCGCGCACGGCACGTCCTATCTGACTTAGCGAGAGCGAACTACGGCACGTCCGTAGTCGCCGAGTGTAACGCCTGAAGTGCGGGAAAAATACCAAAGCCGCACGGGTTGCAATTGTGTGCACCCGTCACCAAGGTACGGAAACGAGGCGGTCGTCCACAGCCTCCCGCGTCCGAGAAGCCGGGGATAACTGCCACCTTAACTGAACGAAGTCAGAATCTTACATTACCCCCGGGTGAGTGATAACGTAGGACCCAACTGACGTGTAGAAGACTGCTTCGTGCAAGTAGCGGGGTTGTAAAAATATGTTACCTCTTATAACTAAGCATAGTTTTTTTAAAATATAGCGAGTGTGGTTACAGCGTGGGTGGCTGAAATCGCAGCATTATCATGAATTGTCCCATCCTCGTAACACCAACTGTCCTTTATGTATGTATTCAGTTGCTGCAAGCTGCGATCAACCCATTCATTTAATTAACATAAATTTCTATTCGTATTTTAGCAATTAACTTGCTAAAAAAAAATGTCTCTACATTTGTATATTTGTACACAATGCTGCCAGGCCTGGCATATTCATTTACAATTTAAAAACATTGTTAATACGATGCATGCGGTTGGGCCCGCCATAGATGTCGTTAGGCGCAACTATGGCGTGAACCATCTGCACGAACCGGGCAGGAGTCTGGATTATTCGTCCGACTCTAGTTTTTCGCACTGTTTGGTCGGTCGAAATTTTTCCGCGATTAGCGATATTCGCATGGTTGCTTTTGGTCGAGTCGATTGCGGCGTCAGCAGCACCCGGGGTTTTACCCCGTAGATGTAAAGGTATGCGGGAATACGTTCGTAAACCACTGCCGTTCCCGTTAGCGCGGGATACGGCGGGGGCTCGCAAATGCGGCGCTACATAAGTATTGTCTCTGTTAGACAAGTTGACTTTAACATCTATTTGCTTTGGGACTGTGGCCGATTTTTGACTGCTTCTGACTGCCGTCGACTTTTTCGTTTTAACTCTCGTCCCGTTGGACGTCGGAGTCTCCGCACTACCAGTTCTAGGTGTACCCTGTGGATTCCTGCTAGATATCCTGGTAGCCGCCGATCTACGTGATTTGCTTGGCGTTTTACGCTGTATTGTCGTACCTGTCATAGGCTCGCACTCAAGATGTGCGGGTTTAACGCGATCTAAAGAGACCGTCTCAACCTTGCCTTTAACTAGGATTTTCATTACTCTGCCACTCCTCGCGACGACCTTATATGGTCCGTCGTAAGGGGCGGTCAGAGGCGGCGCAATTGCGATTCGGCGCAAGAAGTACATGTAGCTATTTCCTTGAATTGGAAAATGTTGTGTTGTTGTGTGTCACGTGGCGGACATAGACGGAGACGCGACATGGCCACGCGTAGCTTGTCTGAATAATTCTCCAAATCAGTGTTAGCGTCGACGGTGTACTGTTTAGTAAACTCTCCTGGGAGTCTAAGGGTTGTCCCGTAAATCATCTCGGCAGCTGACCTGCCTAGTCTCTCTTTAACGGCGGAACGAACTTCTAAAAGCACAGCGGGTAACGTGATAGTCCACGGGTTCGGTGACTCGTGCGCCATAATGGCGGCTTTCAATTGACGGTGGAAACGTTCGACCATGCCATTCGACTGAGGGTGATAACTCGTGGTACGATTCCGAATAATCCCGAATTGATTACACAAAGTATCCCACAATTTGGACTCGAATTGAGCGCCCCTATCAGTGGTGATAGTGGCAGGGGTACCATAACGTGCTATCCACCCGCTGAAGAAGGCATCGGCGACCGTTTCCGCTCTAATATCTACCATAGGTATAGCTTCGGGCCAACGTGTAAAACGGTCGACGAAAGTCAGTAGATATCTAAAGCCATCAGCATAAGGTAAGGGTCCGACTATGTCTACGTGGACATGATCGAATCGCTCGGTAGGTTCAGTGAACTTTCCGAAAACTGGGGTGTTATGACGTGAAACTTTAGCAGTCTGGCAACCCTTACAGGTACGACACCATCTAGCAATATCTATGTTCATGCCGTGCCATACAAATCGGGTATTAATCAAAGGTTTGGTAGCTCTATGCGATGGATGGCCTAAACCGTGCAAGTTTGAAAAAACTTTTCGGCGAAATTTCGCGGTAAGGTACGGCCGGTTGTGACCCGTGGACACATCACACCAGATCAATTGATTATCGAACGATTTTAATAGTTTGAACTTCATAGTGGATGTAGTCGAGTGTCTCAAACGTGAATTCCGCGTCGTTAGCTTGGTCGAGATTAACTCTTTATAGTCTATCGCTGGTCCATCATGTATCGCTGACACTGATGGTCGTGACAGCGCATCAGCGACGAAATTTGTCTCTCCTTTTACATATCTAATATCGGTGGTGAATTCAGCGATGAAAGCTAAATGACGTGTTTGTCGTAGGGACGCGCGCTCAGTCACGGATGACATTACGAATGTCAACGGTTTGTGATCTGTATTAACGAAGAAATTTCGTCCTTCTAAATTGTGTCTGAAATGTTTAATTGTAGCGTATACTGCCAAAAGCTCACAATCGAACGCGCTGTAGCGTGTCTCTGCTGGGTTCAGCTTCTTGCTGAAAAACGAAAGTGGCTGCCACATACCGTTTAAAAATTGCTGCAAAACGCCACCGACGGCGACATCACTAGTGACGCACGTGATGTTAATCTGAGCCGTAGAATCTGGGTGCACCAGAAGCGTAGCGTTTGCCAATATCTGTTTTGACTCAGAAAATGCTGACTCTGCATTTTTATTCCACTTCAAATCGAAATTTGACTTCGGTGACAGTCTGGGATGTCCTTCGTTGGCAGCTGTCAGTAGATTATTGAGTGGTGTCAACTTCGCGGCGCAATGCGGTATGAAACGGTGGTAGTAATTCACCATTCCCAGATATCTACGCAGTGCTCGTTGCATTTCGGGTTTAACAAAATTAACAATCGCGTCAACGGCGCTGGGTAACAGCGAAATTCCTTCGGCGCAAACGTGGTGACCTAGAAAACTTAATTCAGTTGTACCGAACTGACACTTTTCAGGACCAATGATAATTCCGTATTCAGATAGTCGAGCAAAAATAATTCGTTGATGTTTCTTATGCGTTTTATGATCTGGGCTGGTTACCAGTAAGTCATCCAAATAAACAAAAACGAAATCGAGTCCGCGTGTAACGTGGTCTATAAAGCGCTGAAACGTTTGACAGGAATTTCTTAGACCAAACGGTGTTCTTGTGAAATTAAACAAGCCAAAAGGTGTAGTAACGGCAGTCTTGTGTACGTCGGACGGTTCCACCGGAATTTGGTAATAAGCCCTGACCAAGTCGATCTTTGAAAATTTTTTCGATCCGGCTAAACGCTGCGTGAAATCTTGTATATGAGGAATCGGATAACGGTCCGGTACTGTCTGTGCATTCAAACTACGGTAGTCCCCGCATGGTCTCCAATCGCCATTTTTCTTTGGCACCATGTGAAGCGCTGAGGACCACTCACTGTCGCTGGGTTCAATGACCCCTAGTTTTATCATCTTATCAAACTCGCGTTTTGCGGTAACCAGCTTATCGGGTGCTAAACGTCGTGGTCGTGCAAACACCGGGTGTCCTTTAGTCACTATCTTGTGTGTTATACCGTGTTTAACGGTCTCACCCTTTGGCGTAGGGCGTGTCAGTTCCGGGAACTGGCCGAGGAGTTTTGTGTACTCAGTCTGAACGGTGTCAACTCTGTTCAATGACAGAGGTTTAATCGATGACAGCGAAGCGGCAATAGCTAGACCTGTACGCATGTCCCGGAGACATCTGCTTCTCAAGTCTACGAGCAAATTATAGTGGATTAAAAAATCAGCCCCGATTATGGGTTGCTGCACATCTGCCACTATGAACGTCCACGGATATTCGCGCTTTAAGCCGACATCGACGACGCGTTTACAGGTGCCGTAAGTATGTATAGTACTGTTATTAGCTGCCACCAGGGGGAGACTGTTAGCGTCCGAAATCCCGTTAGCGCAAGATTTCTGCAAAACACTGACAGCTGCGCCCGTGTCAATTAAATATCTGCATTTATGTCCTTTATCTGCGACATATAATAATTTAGAGTGAGATAACGCGATATTCGCTACTTCGCGCTGACCTAATGTGACATAGTACGAGCAGGGTTCACTGCACAAGCGCGCCTTTTCACCATGGTTTGGTGGTAGTAGCAAACCTGTGCAGTGGCTGTGTCGGTCGGTTGCGCGACATTATTTTGCGGCGTTTGCGGCGGCGGTGCGAAAGGTCGAACATTTTGTGGTGCATTAGTACAATTATTTGATTTATCAACAAACTCAGTGGCCTGTACATTCGGCGGCGGAACGAAAGGTCGAGCATTATTCTGTTCAGTTCTATAATGACTAGGTTGGTTGCTAACAAAACCTGAGGCCTGAACATTAGGAGCAAATGCAGGCGCAGGAGAATAGTTATTATTTGCTCGTCCACGTCCTTTATTTCTTTTCCTCTCTGACGTAGTCACGGTTTCAAGTTTCTTAATCCGTCTAGACAAATCCTCCAACAAACCAACTAGTTTGGAGGTTTCTTCTATCTTGATCTCTGCGACCCCCGGCTTACTCTCTTCGACGTCCTCTTCGGCTGCCAGTGCCCGGTCGGCCAAAACGGCCAAACTTTCGAGGGTGGCCCTGTCGGGTTGAGTCGCCAAATGGGCTCTGATGGAAGCGGGCATCTGGCATATGAATGCTTGACGAATTACTGCTTTCACCACCACAGCTTTGGTGCCGAAACCTGCAGTCTTCTGCAGACGCCGCAGGAAACGCGAGGGAATGTCATTACAAATCCTTTCACCAGAGATAACTTTGTTAACCCTTTCGGGTGTGGTCAAACCTCGTCTCTCTATCAATTTCGCTTTCAGGCTTTCGTATTTATTGGACCTGAAAGGCTGAAGTAGCACGTCCCTCACATCCGATGCGACCTCGCCCGAAAGTGCAGCGCAGGTTAAGCTGTACCTCTCATCATCATCGTTGCTCTGGTGAAGAGCAAACTGAGTCTCAATTTGATCGAACCAGAGTTCAACATCCGAAACGTAGAAAGTGGCGATTCTGAACTTAGGTAAGTTCGTAGCACGTCTCTGCGACTGACTACCGAGCGGTGAAGAACTCCTTGAGGAGTCGCTCCTAGAGTGAGAAGTCATACGTTTAGCTCGGGCAATTCGAGCGAAATCAGCTTTGAGGCGTTGATATTTTTCATCTGCCTCTCGGAATCGAACCTCATTGTCCTCACTGTCTTGACGATAATCATATTTAGGTCTAGCACCCGCACCTTCTGGGGGCGTTGACATGAAGCCTTCACTGTCGTACTGCTTCGACATTATGAAGTAGTGTTTTTAAATTTTCTAACTAGTGAAGCATTTGAGATAGCTGGCCTATTGGCTCTATGCCTATCTCAAATGTGTTTAAAATGGCATGTCGTATTAACACATGCCAACTATTTTGACGCGCCGTGCACGGATAGGTTGTGCGTTGCCATGTAAATCAGATGAAAAATGTCTGTAATATGCTGAAACTTAGAATTGTAGACTGTAGAAAATGTTCATGCTATGTCGCATGTTGCGAGAAACAGGGGTTGCAGATTAGTTGAAAATGCGTCGCTGAGGTTTCACCTAAATGCTGTGCACTAATTCACAAAGGTATATATATTGATTGAAGTGAAAACTGAAGGTCTATATTTGACATAAAACGTTTTCACTTATTCACACACATGCAATATGGTATAGTGAAAACCGTAGGTCGAAATGGTACATAAAAAAATAATATGCCAGATACAATTATGACATGCTATGCTAAGCTAGGATAATAGTATTTTGTAAATCGACCTGGGTGAAAAAAAAAAAATTTCCACGCAAGTCGAAAAACACATTCAAATATTTGCAATGTTTCGCAATAGCGCAACTGTCAAATCGAATATTTTTGTATTTATGAAAAATGTAAACTTCAGAAATAAACTATGGTGAGAAAATTTCGTTCTCAAACTGATAGACTAAATGTGACTGCGAAGAAAAACAGTTACATTTATGATTTTAGCATAATATTTAAAACGTGACTGACAGTAGTCTATGTTGATTAATGATATAGTATATCATTTCGCTGAAAAATGATGTCTGTGATGAACATCCCACGTTTTTTTTTTTTATAATGGTACGTTCATCACCGAATCATTCTCATAAACGTCCGAATCAATCGCTCGCATCGATTCATTGATTGACGTATAAGCCGACTGTCTTCGTAGCGGTTGCGTTTATATCGTCTATGGTGGGTGTGTGTATGGTGTATTGTCGGTGCTTCCAACCTGTGCGGCAGGCAGCATGTGGCTTACAGTCTGTGACGGCATGCTTGGAACGGTGTGTACATAGTATATGGTCAGCATCCCCGTCTCGCCTCACATTAGCATATTCATTACCTACTGCGTGCCCAAATAAGGCGCTAAATAGGCTAGAACGATTACGAACACCGAAGGGCGTTTCAAAGTGAACAAAAATCTCACACAATTAGTGGTACAATTTTGTTTTCGAAACAACTTATTTATATTTCCTCTCCTTCAGTCGTTTTGAAAAAGGAAATTCATAAACAATTAAAAAAAAATATTTTTTACAACCAGTCCGTGTAAAATTTTGAACACGTGAGAAATGATCTCCACCAAATCAAAATGGCGGCCTATTTTATGCTAATGTGATGTGGCGACACAGGCTCACTGTCCAGATGCATGCCGGTTATGGCGGAACACGTGTGTGCCCACGGCGGGCGATCAGCTAAGTGAGGGACACCAGCGTCCAAAATGGCGCACACCTACCAAATACATGTACAATATTCAGCATTCTCTGAAATAACATATGATAATAGTACAAAATATTGACCTACGGTCCTGGGAATATTTTAAGCAGACCAAATAAGACCGTTTATTGACATTCATTTAGGGAAACAATTTATTTTGGCCCTGAACCTATTAAAGGTTACCCGAGTCGAAGCGATATTTATAATTTCTGTCGATTTTGCTGAAAAAATCGTAAAAATGACGAGACTTCGTCTATGAAGTCTATGAAGAATACATGAGTACATGTAGCTATTTCCTTGAATTGGAAAATGTTGTGTTGTTGTGTGTCACGTGGCGGACATAGACGGAGACGCGACATGGCCACGCATAGCTTGTCTAAATAATTCTCCAAATCAGTGTTGGCGTCGACGGTGTACTGTTTAGTAAACTCTCCTGGGAGTCTAAGGGTTGTCCCGTAAATCATCTCGGCAGCTGACCTGCCTAGTCTCTCTTTAACGGCGGAACGAACTCCTAAAAGCACAGCGGGTAACGTGATAGTCCACGGGTTCGGTGACTCGTGCGCCATAATGGCGGCTTTCAATTGACGGTGGAAACGTTCAACCATGCCATTCGACTGAGGGTGATAACTCGTGGTACGATTCCGAATAATCCCGAATTGATTACACAAAGTATCCCACAATTTGGACTCGAATTGAGCGCCCCTATCAGTGGTGATAGTGGCAGGGGTACCATAACGTGCTATCCACCCGCTGAAGAAGGCATCGGCGACCGTTTCCGCTCTAATATCTACCATAGGTATAGCTTCGGGCCAACGTGTAAAACGGTCGACGCAAGTCAGTAGCCATCAGCATAAGGTAAGGGTCCGACTATGTCTACGTGGACATGATCGAATCGCTCGGTAGGTTCAGTGAACTTTCCGAAAACTGGGGTGTTATGACGTGAAACTTTAGCAGTCTGGCAACCCTTACAGGTACGACACCATCTAGCAATATCTATGTTCATGCCGTGCCATACAAATCGGGTATTAATCAAAGGTTTGGTAGCTCTATGCGATGGATGGCCTAAACCGTGCAAGTTTGAAAAAACTTTTCGGCGAAATTTCGCGGTAAGGTACGGCCGGTTGTGACCCGTGGACACATCACACCAGATCAATTAATTATCGAACGATTTTAATAGTTTGAACTTCATAGTGGATGTAGTCGAGTGTCTCAAACGTAAATTCCGCGTCGTTAGCTTGGTCGAGACTTAACTCTTTATAGTCTATCGCTGGTCCATCATGTATCGCTGACACTGATGGTCGTGACAGCGCATCAGCGACGAAATTTGTCTCTCCTTTTACATATCTAATATCGGTGGTGAATTCAGCGATGAAAGCTAAATGACGTGTTTGTCGTAGGGACGCGCGCTCAGTCACGGATGACATTACGAATGTCAACGGTTTGTGATCTGTATTAACGAAGAAATTTCGTCCTTCTAAATTGTGTCTGAAATGTTTAATTGTAGCGTATACTGCCAAAAGCTCACAATCGAACGCGCTGTAGCGTGTCTCTGATGGGTTCAGCTTCTTGCTGAAAAACGAAAGTGGCTGCCACATACCGTTTAAAAATTGCTGCAAAACGCCACCGACGGCGACATCACTAGCGACGCACGTGATGTTAATCTGAGCCGTAGAATCTGGGTGCACCAGAAGCGTAGCGTTTGCCAATATCTGTTTTGACTCAGAAAATGCTGACTCTGCATTTTTATTCCACTTCAAATCGAAATTTGACTTCGGTGACAGTCTGGGATGTCCTTCGTTGGCAGCTGTTAGTAGATTATTGAGTGGTGTCAACTTCGCGGCGCAATGCGGTATGAAACGGTGGTAGTAATTCACCATTCCCAGATATCTACGCAGTGCTCGTTGCATTTCGGGTTTAACAAAATTAACAATCGCGTCAACGGCGCTGGGTAACAGCGAAATTCCTTCGGCGCAAACGTGGTGACCTAGAAAACTTAATTCAGTTGTACCGAACTGACACTTTTCAGGACCAATGATAATTCCGTATTCAGATAGTCGAGCAAAAATAATTCGTTGATGTTTCTTATGCGTTTTATGATCTGGGCTGGTTACCAGTAAGTCATCCAAATAAACAAAAACGAAATCGAGTCCGCGTGTAACGTGGTCTATAAAGCGCTGAAACGTTTGACCGGAATTTCTTAGACCAAACGGTGTTCTAGTGAAATTAAACAAGCCAAAAGGTGTAGTAACGGCAGTCTTGTGTACGTCGGACGGTTCCACCGGAATTTGGTAATAAGCCCTGACCAAGTCGATCTTTGAAAATTTTTTCGATCCGGCTAAACGCTGCGTGAAATCTTGTATATGAGGAATCGGATAACGGTCCGGTACTGTCTGTGCATTCAAACTACGGTAGTCCCCGCATGGTCTCCAATCGCCGTTTTTCTTTGGCACCATGTGAAGCGCTGAAGACCACTCACTGTCGCTGGGTTCAATGACCCCTAGTTTTATCATCTTATCAAACTCGCGTTTTGCGGTAACCAGCTTATCGGGTGCTAAACGTCGTGGTCGTGCAAACACCGGGTGTCCTTTAGTCACTATCTTGTGTGTTATACCGTGTTTAACGGTCTCACCCTTTGGCGTAGGGCGTGTCAGTTCCGGGAACTGGCCGAGGAGTTTTGTGTACTCAGTCTGAACGGTGTCAACTCTGTTCAATGACAGAGGTTTAATCGATGACAGCGAAGCGGCAATAGCTAGACCTGTACGCATGTCCCGGAGACATCTGCTTCTCAAGTCTACGAGCAAATTATAGTGGATTAAAAAATCAGCCCCGATTATGGGTTGCTGCACATCTGCCACTATGAACGTCCACGGATATTCGCGCTTTAAGCCGACATCGACGACGCGTTTACAGGTGCCGTAAGTATGTATAGTACTGTTATTAGCTGCCACCAGGGGGAGACTGTCAGCGTCCGAAATCCCGTTAGCGCAAGATTTCTGCAAAACACTGACAGCTGCGCCCGTGTCAATTAAATATCTGCATTTATGTCCTTTATCTGCGACATATAATAATTTAGAGTGAGATAACGCGATATTCGCTACTTCGCGCTGACCTAATGTGACATAGTACGAGCAGGGTTCACTGCACAAGCGCGCCTTTTCACCATGGTTTGGTGGTAGTAGCAAACCTGTGCAGTGGCTGTGTCGGTCGGTTGCGCGACATTATTTTGCGGCGTTTGCGGCGGCGGTGCGAAAGGTCGAACATTTTGTGGTGCATTAGTACAATTATTTGATTTATCAACAAACTCAGTGGCCTGTACATTCGGCGGCGGAACGAAAGGTCGAGCATTATTCTGTTCAGTTCTATAATGACTAGGTTGGTTGCTAACAAAACCTGAGGCCTGAACATTAGGAGCAAATGCAGGCGCAGGAGAATAGTTATTATTTGCTCGTCCACGTCCTTTATTTCTTTTCCTCTCTGACGTAGTCACGGTTTCAAGTTTCTTAATTCGCCTAGACAAATCCTCCAACAAACCAACTAGTTTGGAGGTTTCTTCTATCTTGATCTCTGCGACCCCCGGCTTACTCTCCTCGACGTCCTCTTCGGCTGCCAGTGCCCAGTCGGCCAAAACGGCTAAACTTTCGAGGGTGGCCCTGTCGGGTTGAGTCGCCAAATGGGCTCTGATGGAAGCGGGCATCTGGCATATGAATGCTTGACGAATTACTGCTTTCACCACCACAGCTTTGGTGCCGAAACCTGCAGTCTTCTGCAGAAGCCGCAGGAAACGCGAGGGAATGTCATTACAAATCCTTTCACCAGAGATAACTTTGTTAACCCTTTCGGGTGTGGTCAAACCTCGTCTCTCTATCAATTTCGCTTTCAGGCTTTCGTATTTATTGGACCTGAAAGGCTGAAGTAGCACGTCCCTCACATCCGATGCGACCTCGCCCGAAAGTGCAGCGCAGGTTAAGCTGTACCTCTCATCATCATCGTTGCTCTGGTGAAGAGCAAACTGAGTCTCAATTTGATCGAACCAGAGTTCAACATCCGAAACGTAGAAAGTGGCGATTCTGAACTTAGGTAAGTTCGTAGCACGTCTCTGCGACTGACTACCGAGCGGTGAAGAACTCCTTGAGGAGTCGCTCCTAGAGTGAGAAGTCATACGTTTAGCTCGGGCAATTCGAGCGAAATCAGCTATGAGGCGTTGATATTTTTCATCTGCCTCTCGGAATCGAACCTCATTGTCCTCACTGTCTTGACGATAATCATATTTAGGTCTAGCACCCGCACCTTCTAGGGGCGTTGACATGAAGCCTTCACTGTCGTACTGCTTCGACATTATGAAGTAGTGTTTTTAAATTTTCTAACTAGTGAAGCATTTGAGATAGCTGGCCTATTGGCTCTATGCCTATCTCAAATGTGTTTAAAATGGCATGTCGTATTAACACATGCCAACTATTTTGACGCGCCGTGCACGGATAGGTTGTGCGTTGCCATGTAAATCAGATGAAAAATGTCTGTAATATGCTGAAACTTAGAATTGTAGACTGTAGAAAATGTTCATGCTATGTCGCATGTTGCGAGAAACAGGGGTTGCAGATTAGTTGAAAATGCGTCGCTGAGGTTTCACCTAAATGCTGTGCACTAATTCACAAAGGTATATATATTGATTGAAGTGAAAACTGAAGGTCTATATTTGACATAAAACGTTTTCACTTATTCACACACATGCAATATGGTATAGTGAAAACCGTAGGTCGAAATGGTACATAAAAAAATAATATGCCAGATACAATTATGACATGCTATGCTAAGCTAGGATAATAGTATTTTGTAAATCGACCTGGGTGAAAAAAAAAAAAATTCCACGCAAGTCGAAAAACACATTCAAATATTTGCAATGTTTCGCAATAGCGCAACTGTCAAATCGAATATTTTTGTATTTATGAAAAATGTAAACTTCAGAAATAAACTATGGTGAGAAAATTTCGTTCTCAAACTGATAGACTAAATGTGACTGCGAAGAAAAACAGTTACATTTATGATTTTAGCATAATATTTAAAACGTGACTGACAGTAGTCTATGTTGATTAATGATATAGTATATCATTTCGCTGAAAAATGATGTCTGTGATGAACATTCCACGTTTTTTTTTTTTATAATGGTACGTTCATCACCGAATCATTCTCATAAACGTCCGAATCAATCGCTCGCATCGATTCATTGATTGACGTATAAGCCGACTGTCTTCGTAGCGGTTGCGTTTATGTCGTCTATGGTGGGTGTGTGTATGGTGTATTGTCGGTGCTTCCAACCTGTGCGGCAGGCAGCATGTGGCTTACAGTCTGTGACGGCATGCTTGGAACGGTGTGTACATAGTATATGGTCAGCATCCCCGTCTCGCCTCACATTAGCATATTCATTACCTACTGCGTGCCCAAATAAGGCGCTAAATAGGCTAGAACGATTACGAACACCGAAGGGCGTTTCAAAGTGAACAAAAATCTCACACAATTAGTGGTACAATTTTGTTTTCGAAACAACTTATTTATATTTCCTCTCCTTCAGTCGTTTTGAAAAAGGAAATTCATAAACAATTAAAAAAAAATATTTTTTACAACCAGTCCGTGTAAAATTTTGAACATGCGAGAAATGATCTCCACCAAATCAAAATGGCGGCCTATTTTATGCTAATGTGATGTGGCGACACAGGCTCACTGTCCAGATGCATGCCGGTTATGGCGGAACACGTGTGTGCCCACGGCGGGCGATCAGCTAAGTGAGGGACACCAGCGTCCAAAATGGCGCACACCTAACAAATACATGTACAATATTCAGCATTCTCTGAAATAACATATGATAATAGTACAAAATATTGACCTACGGTCCTGGGAATATTTTAAGCAGACCAAATAAGACCGTTTATTGACATTCATTTAGGGAAACAATTTATTTTGGCCCTGAACCTATTAAAGGTTACCCGAGTCGAAGCGATATTTATAATTTCTGTCGATTTTGCTGAAAAAATCGTAAAAATGACGAGACTTCGTCTATGAAGTCTATGAAGAATACATGAGTACATGTAGCTATTTCCTTGAATAGGAAAATGTTGTGTTGTTGTGTGTCACGTGGCGGACATAGACAAAGACGCGACATGGCCACGCATAGCTTGTCTAAATAATTCTCCAAATCAGTGTTGGCGTCGACGGTGTACTGTTTAGTAAACTCTCCTGGGAGTCTAAGGGTTGTCCCGTAAATCATCTCGGCAGCTGACCTGCCTAGTCTCTCATTAACGGCGGAACGAACTCCTAAAAGCACAGCGGGTAACGTGATAGTCCACGGGTTCGGTGACTCGTGCGCCATAATGGCGGCTTTCAATTGACGGTGGAAACGTTCAACCATGCCATTCGACTGAGGGTGATAACTCGTGGTACGATTCCGAATAATCCCGAATCGATTACACAAAGTATCCCACAATTTGGACTCGAATTGAGCGCCCCTATCAGTGGTGATAGTGGCAGGGGTACCATAACGTGCTATCCACCCGCTGAAGAAGGCATCGGCGACCGTTTCCGCTCTAATATCTACCATAGGTATAGCTTCGGGCCAACGTGTAAAACGGTCGACGCAAGTCAGTAGCCATCAGCATAAGGTAAGGGTCCGACTATGTCTACGTGGACATGATCGAATCGCTCGGTAGGTTCAGTGAACTTTCCGAAAACTGGGGTGTTATGACGTGAAACTTTAGCAGTCTGGCAACCCTTACAGGTACGACACCATCTAGCAATATCTATGTTCATGCCGTGCCATACAAATCGGGTATTAATCAAAGGTTTGGTAGCTCTATGCGATGGATGGCCTAAACCTTGCAAGTTTGAAAAAACTTTTCGGCGAAATTTCGCGGTAAGGTACGGCCGGTTGTGACCCGTGGACACATCACACCAGATCAATTAATTATCGAACGATTTTAATAGTTTGAACTTCATAGTGGATGTAGTCGAGTGTCTCAAACGTGAATTCCGCGTCGTTAGCTTGGTCGAGACTTAACTCTTTATAGTCTATCGCTGGTCCATCATGTATCGCTGACACTGATGGTCGTGACAGCGCATCAGCGACGAAATTTGTCTCTCCTTTTACATATCTAATATCGGTGGTGAATTCAGCGATGAAAGCTAAATGACGTGTTTGTCGTAGGGACGCGCGCTCAGTCACGGATGACATTACGAATGTCAACGGTTTGTGATCTGTATTAACGAAGAAATTTCGTCCTTCTAAATTGTGTCTGAAATGTTTAATTGTAGCGTATACTGCCAAAAGCTCACAATCGAACGCGCTGTAGCGTGTCTCTGCTGGGTTCAGCTTCTTGCTGAAAAACGAAAGTGGCTGCCACATACCGTTTAAAAATTGCTGCAAAACGCCACCGACGGCGACATCACTAGCGACGCACGTGATGTTAATCTGAGCCGTAGAATCTGGGTGCACCAGAAGCGTAGCGTTTGCCAATATCTGTTTTGACTCAGAAAATGCTGACTCTGCATTTTTATTCCACTTCAAATCGAAATTTGACTTCGGTGACAGTCTGGGATGTCCTTCGTTGGCAGCTGTCAGTAGATTATTGAGTGGTGTCAACTTCGCGGCGCAATGCGGTATGAAACGGTGGTAGTAATTCACCATTCCCAGATATCTACGCAGTGCTCGTTGCATTTCGGGTTTAACAAAATTAACAATCGCGTCAACGGCGCTGGGTAACAGCAAAATTCCTTCGGCGCAAACGTGGTGACCTAGAAAACTTAATTCAGTTGTACCGAACTGACACTTTTCAGGACCAATGATAATTCCGTATTCAGATAGTCGAGCAAAAATAATTCGTTGATGTTTCTTATGCGTTTTATGATCTGGGCTGGTTACCAGTAAGTCATCCAAATAAACAAAAACGAAATCGAGTCCGCGTGTAACGTGGTCTATAAAGCGCTGAAACGTTTGACCGGAATTTCTTAGACCAAACGGTGTTCTAGTGAAATTAAACAAGCCAAAAGGTGTAGTAACGGCAGTCTTGTGTACGTCGGACGGTTCCACCGGAATTTGGTAATAAGCCCTGACCAAGTCGATCTTTGAAAATTTTTTCGATCCGGCTAAACGCTGCGTGAAATCTTGTATATGAGGAATCGGATAACGGTCCGGTACTGTCTGTGCATTCAAACTACGGTAGTCCCCGCATGGTCTCCAATCGCCGTTTTTCTTTGGCACCATGTGAAGCGCTGAGGACCACTCACTGTCGCTGGGTTCAATGACCCCTAGTTTTATCATCTTATCAAACTCGCGTTTTGCGGTAACCAGCTTATCGGGTGCTAAACGTCGTGGTCGTGCAAACACCGGGTGTCCTTTAGTCACTATCTTGTGTGTTATACCGTGTTTAACGGTCTCACCCTTTGGCGTAGGGCGTGTCAGTTCCGGGAACTGGCCGAGGAGTTTTGTGTACTCAGTCTGAACGGTGTCAACTCTGTTCAATGACAGAGGTTTAATCGATGACAGCGAAGCGGCAATAGCTAGACCTGTACGCATGTCCCGGAGACATCTGCTTCTCAAGTCTACGAGCAAATTATAGTGGATTAAAAAATCAGCCCCGATTATGGGTTGCTGCACATCTGCCACTATGAACGTCCACGGATATTCGCGCTTTAAGCCGACATCGACGACGCGTTTACAGGTGCCGTAAGTATGTATAGTACTGTTATTAGCTGCCACCAGGGGGAGACTGTCAGCGTCCGAAATCCCGTTAGCGCAAGATTTCTGCAAAACACTGACATCTGCGCCCGTGTCAATTATATATCTGCATTTATGTCCTTTATCTGCGACATATAATAATTTAGAGTGAGATAACGCGATATTCGCTACTTCGCGCTGACCTAATGTGACATAGTACGAGCAGGGTTCACTGCACAAGCGCGCCTTTTCACCATGGTTTGGTGGTAGTAGCAAACCTGTGCAGTGGCTGTGTCGGTCGGTTGCGCGACATTATTTTGCGGCGTTTGCGGCGGCGGTGCGAAAGGTCGAACATTTTGTGGTGCATTAGTACAATTATTTGATTTATCAACAAACTCAGTGGCCTGTACATTCGGCGGCGGAACGAAAGGTCGAGCATTATTCTGTTCAGTTCTATAATGACTAGGTTGGTTGCTAACAAAACCTGAGGCCTGAACATTAGGAGCAAATGCAGGCGCAGGAGAATAGTTATTATTTGCTCGTCCACGTCCTTTATTTCTTTTCCTCTCTGACGTAGTCACGGTTTCAAGTTTCTTAATTCGCCTAGACAAATCCTCCAACAAACCAACTAGTTTGGAGGTTTCTTCTATCTTGATCTCTGCGACCCCCGGCTTACTCTCTTCGACGTCCTCTTCGGCTGCCAGTTCCCGGTCGGCCAAAACGGCCAAACTTTCGAGGGTGGCCCTGTCGGGTTGAGTCGCCAAATGGGCTCTGATGGAAGCGGGCATCTGGCATATGAATGCTTGACGAATTACTGCTTTCCCCACCACAGCTTTGGTGCCGAAACCTGCAGTCTTCTGCAGACGCGGCAGGAAACGCGAGGGAATGTCATTACAAATCCTTTCACCAGAGATAACTTTGTTAACCCTTTCGGGTGTGGTCAAACCTCGTCTCTCTATCAATTTCGCTTTCAGGCTTTCGTATTTATTGGACCTGAAAGGCTGAAGTAGCACGTCCCTCACATCCGATGCGACCTCGCCCGAAAGTGCAGCGCAGGTTAAGCTGTACCTCTCATCATCATCGTTGCTCTGGTGAAGAGCAAACTGAGTCTCAATTTGATCGAACCAGAGTTCAACATCCGAAACGTAGAAAGTGGCGATTCTGAACTTAGGTAAGTTCGTAGCACGTCTCTGCGACTGACTACCGAGCGGTGAAGAACTCCTTGAGGAGTCGCTCCTAGAGTGAGAAGTCATACGTTTAGCTCGGGCAACTCGAGCGAAATCAGCTTCGAGGCGTTGATATTCTTCATCTGCCTCTCGGAATCGAACCTCATTGTCCTCACTGTCTTGACGATAATCATATTTAGGTCTAGCACCCGCACCTTCTAGGGGCTTTGACATGAAGCCTTCACTGTCGTACTGCTTCGACATTATGAAGTAGTGTTTTTAAATTTTCTAACTAGTGAAGCATTTGAGATAGCTGGCCTATTGGCTCTATGCTATCTCAAATGTGTTTAAAATGGCATGTCGTATTAACACATGCCAACTATTTTGACGCGCCGTGCACGGATAGGTTGTGCGTTGCCATGTAAATCAGATGAAAAATGTCTGTAATATGCTGAAACTTAGAATTGTAGACTGTAGAAAATGTTCATGCTATGTCGCATGTTGCGAGAAACAGGGGTTGCAGATTAGTTGAAAATGCGTCGCTGAGGTTTCACCTAAATGCTGTGCACTAATTCACAAAGGTATATATATTGATTGAAGTGAAAACTGAAGGTCTATATTTGACATAAAACGTTTTCACTTATTCACACACATGCAATATGGTATAGTGAAAACCGTAGGTCGAAATGGTACATAAAAAAATAATATGCCAGATACAATTATGACATGCTATGCTAAGCTAGGATAATAGTATTTTGTAAATCGACCTGGGTGAAAAAAAAAAAAATTCCACGCAAGTCGAAAAACACATTCAAATATTTGCAATGTTTCGCAATAGCGCAACTGTCAAATCGAATATTTTTGTATTTATGAAAAATGTAAACTTCAGAAATAAACTATGGTGAGAAAATTTCGTTCTCAAACTGATAGACTAAATGTGACTGCGAAGAAAAACAGTTACATTTATGATTTTAGCATAATATTTAAAACGTGACTGACAGTAGTCTATGTTGATTAATGATATAGTATATCATTTCGCTGAAAAATGATGTCTGTGATGAACATTCCACGTTTTTTTTTTTATAATGGTACGTTCATCACCGAATCATTCTCATAAACGTCCGAATCAATCGCTCGCATCGATTCATTGATTGACGTATAAGCCGACTGTCTTCGTAGCGGTTGCGTTTATGTCGTCTATGGTGGGTGTGTGTATGGTGTATTGTCGGTGCTTCCAACCTGTGCGGCAGGCAGCATGTGGCTTACAGTCTGTGACGGCATGCTTGGAACGGTGTGTACATAGTATATGGTCAGCATCCCCGTCTCGCCTCACATTAGCATATTCATTACCTACTGCGTGCCCAAATAAGGCGCTAAATAGGCTAGAACGATTACAAACACCGAAGGGCGTTTCAAAGTGAACAAAAATCTCACACAATTAGTGGTACAATTTTGTTTTCGAAACAACTTATTTATATCTCCTCTCCTTCAGTCGTTTTGAAAAAGGAAATTCATAAACAATTTAAAAAAAAAATTTTTTACAACCAGTCCGTGTAAAATTTTGAACACGTGAGAAATGATCTCCACCAAATCAAAATGGCGGCCTATTTTATGCTAATGTGATGTGGCGACACAGGCTCACTGTCCAGATGCATGCCGGTTATGGCGGAACACGTGTGTGCCCACGGCGGGCGATCAGCTAAGTGAGGGACACCAGCGTCCAAAATGGCGCACACCTACCAAATACATGTACAATATTCAGCATTCTCTGAAATAACATATGATAATAGTACAAAATATTGACCTACGGTCCTGGGAATATTTTAAGCAGACCAAATAAGACCGTTTATTGACATTCATTTAGGGAAACAATTTATTTTGGCCCTGAACCTATTAAAGGTTACCCGAGTCGAAGCGATATTTATAATTTCTGTCGATTTTGCTGAAAAAATCGTAAAAATGACGAGACTTCGTCTATGGACTTTAAAATCGAGTCACCCGATTATGGTCATCAACGATAAAAATTGAGTTACCGAAAATACCCACTTCCTACTCGCCTACAGTGGCATTAATAGGATGAAGGCATTAAACAAACTCTTACATTTAACAAATGATAGACTAAGTCTATGAGAATAATTTTCTGGATTCTTCTAGAGAAACCGACATGGTCGCCATCTTGAAAAGGCGCCAAACACGTGGGATTTCGTCCAAAATTTAGAAATTTACGCCGTTTTCGACGTAAAGAAACGTGCTTCTCCTCTGATAACTCTTTCTGACTAATTTAAACTGGCATATAAATAATGACCTACAGTTTTCACGTACCTGATGAAAAAAATGCTATTGATTTTTTTCAAAAAATCCCTTAAAATTAATCAAAACTATCCTTGAAAACAGTGGTTTTCAACTGGCGTCTAGGTGAAAACACTGTTGCGTAGACGATCAGTCGTCAGGGGTCACCAGTATTGTGGAATGGGGTGCCCCTCTCGCCGAAAGTACCTGTAAGTGACCGTTGGAGCCTCTAGTGTGGGGTCACAATGTCGGACGAGGGAATCTGCCCGATCTCACCATTTAAACTCAAACTTCCTACCCCGTCGAGTCGACGGTTCCAAACAAATCATAAAACTCTTTTTCCACTTGTCATGTTTATTCGTTTGACATTTGGCAACAACAAAGCACAACCTCCGCGCACGGCACGTCCTATCTGACTTAGCGAGAGCGAACTACGGCATGTCCGTAGTCGCCGAGTGTAACGCCTGAAGTGCGGGAAAAATACCAAAGCCGCACGGGTTGCAATTGTGTGCACCCGTCACCAAGGTACGGAAACGAGGCGGTCGTCCACAGCCTCCCGCGTCCGAGAAGCCGGGGATAACTGCCACCTTAACTGAACGAAGTCAGGATCCTACAAGGTCTCACACTCGAGCCTAGAGGTCTTGTGCAAGGATTCACCACAGGCGCGCGTGGTTTTGGACAATGACTCACATTCGAGCCCGCTGCTCCCTAGGAAAGGTCTCAAACCCGAGCCTACAAGTCCTAGGCAAGGTCATACACTGGAGCTTCCAGGGTCCTAGGCAAGCACTCACACCTAGACCCGTAGGGTCCCAGGCAAGATGTCACACCTCACATGCGGACATAAGAGTCTAATGCAAAGTATCACACCCGAGCCTGCAGGATCATAGAGAAGGTCCCACACCCTATTTATCATGTTTAAATATATTTGATGCAACATTGATATGAACACAAATAAGTTTGTTTTGTGTTTGAAAGTCCATTCGATCCGGCTGTGGCTCGAAGATCGAGAGTTACTGGATTCGAATCCTGGTCGGGTCGGATGTTTCTTATCGCAGTTGTGCATATACAGTGCTCCAAAATGTTCAAAGGCCTGGAGTGTGCAGTGATGTCTCTATGGCACTGTGTATTCTTAAGAACCCTTGAAGTTATTCGATAAGAGTAGGGCATAGTCTCTTCCTTTTTTTACGATATTGCCACAATTATGCAAAAAGCAACGTAAAACAATTGTCACTTGAAATAGCGACACGTGTATAGATGACAGATATTTTGTAGTGTGGTTTGGCTGGGTAGGTATATATCTTAAAACCTTAGTGGGGCATATAAATGTGGAAAATACCACATCAATTTATCAATGGTGATAATGGCACCAAAACTGGTCTGTGTGTGCAGCTGAGGCACTGAGAACAGCAACATTAAATCAAAAGGGCCTTGATTTTTAAATATGACCACCCTAATATGTATTATATACCTAAATTATTTTATGGCGTTACTCATACGACTGTTTAGTTTTTATTCGATATTGTTTTCTTTTAGCATGTCTTAACCTGTTTGCAATTACTAAATGGCTAAATTTAAAAAATCAACAAACCTGTCAAATTAAAAAAATGGCCCCCACAAAATATAATATTGTTTATTATAATATGAAAGTTCTTTTAGTGCATCTAAATGCATGGCAGTTCTGCATTAGATAAGCCTGACTGTGTTTAATTTTAACATAGTATTTTTCTCCATACAGAAAATTACAATACCCGCTATTTCTTAAGATGTCTGCTATTAAGCTGACCCGCTCAACAGATACTTGTCAGTCACCACACTGGACACCTATCCGTAAAAATGCATCCCAATTTCTTGCTTCCAATCTCAATCTGTTTTAAAAATTTGTTTTCTATTTGTTTTTTTATATCTGATTGATGTCTGATGTGAATGTTTTATCTCGTGAGAAAAAATGATTTTTGTTTGTTTTATTATATTATGTTTATTGTGACTCCGTTTCCCGCGTATCTGTATGACGAAATAATATTATATTTAGTAATAGCAGATACATATTTACAAACATTATTTAAGTTATCAAATATTACTTTTGGAAATGAACTGAATTGTTAAATGATTTTTAGTGCTGAAAAATGAAATTAGTAGTACCAGGGAAACGTTGATCGGTCTTGGTGTGGTAAGTTGTTGTGACATGCACAATGGCACAACGTACCCTCTTGTCACCGTTTTTTAAATAATTTCATGCATCTAAATGTATCATTATTATTATCACATGAAAGGCTGGAACAGCACCGAGGACAATTTACTGGACTAAACCACATAGCATTACAACACTTGATTCCAGAATTACGTTTTATGCCACTATGTTTTGAAATTAAAAAAAATATGTAGACAAAAAATGACATTATTTCTGAAATTGTTCTTTTTCCCCAATGGCAGCCATTATTAATTGTGCAATGACAGAAGCTTTACAATGTTAAAATAGGACCAGAATTAAGTTACTCGTGAAAAATCTGCCCAAGAAAGATATTACAAAGGAATATATTTGAATTTCTTCATAAGTTACAATTTCAGTATTGTATCAGGCGGCCATTTCAGATTTTTGCAAACAAAACACGAACGAGGCTTCAAAACTTAAAAAGAAGACCTGAAATGAGATCCCCGTAAAAAAATAATTGAAAAAGAGGTATTACAAAGGAATATATGTTGAATTCTTCGTATGTTACAATTTTTCTATGGCCTCTGGCGGCCATTTTGGATTTTCGCCAAAAAAAACAATGTTCCGCTCCTGAACATCGAGCTGTCTAAATTGAACATCATTAACCTGAACGTGTGTGGTCTTAGATCTAAGCTAAAACTATTGGACTTTGAAGAATTTATGCAAAAATATAAACTGATATTTCTAACTGAAACAAAACTAGATGAACTAGATAATATTGCTGTTCCAAATTACAAGATATTTACAAATAACAGGACAATTAAAAAACGAGCATCTGGTGGTGTTGCTATTCTCGTTCACAATTCCCTATCCGACTATATAACTGTTCTTGACACTGATATCAAAAGTACAATATGGATTAGACTGAATAAAAACATCTGTCAAATCCCCATTGTATTTGGTCTAATATACAATCCGCCAGAAAATTCACCATATGCGGACATCTCAATATTTGACCAAATTTAAAACTATATTGTTGATATTATCTCCCTAAATTCAAACGCTGGAATTTGCTTGTTAGGCGATTTTAATGCAAGAACAGGTGTATTTTCAGATCGAATGAAAACGACTAACACTAAATATGAAGATGAAAGTGTAATGCTGGATAATGATGATGCCAGTTGTACCACAAGTGAAAGTGGAAGAGTAAGATCAAATTGTGACAAAATTATTAATCAAATGGGTAGACGGTTAATTGATATGTGCCGTAGCCTCAATTTACATATGTTGAATGGTAGATATGGTGCAGATAATGAAATTGGCAAACCAACGTGTAAGAATTCCAGTACTGTGGACTATGTTATTATTTCGGAAATTTCGGAAATTATATCTAACTTTGATATCTTGGAATTTGATGGTACTTTATCTGATATTCACTGTCCAGTTTATGCTGCTTTTAAATCAATACCACAGATATTGGCACACGATGAATTTAAAAAATCTGAAACAGTTAATATGTGTGAAAACATTAAATACAAGTGGAATGCCAATTTCATTGATGTATATAAAACAAATATAACTAAGTTTTAAAACAACATTGAAAAGACTATACACCACCAGAAATATAAAGCAGTTAGATGATGATATTAATAATATTGTTAATGTCATTAGTGACGCACTAAAGAAAGCTGCATATAACTCGGGTATGGGGAAATCTCTTAAAAAAACGAAATTAAGACGAAGACAACTACCGCACAAACCATGGTAAGACGAGTCTTGTGAAACATCTAGAAAAACAATGATAAAATGCAGAAATAATTATAGACTTAAATTTCGCAAGAAAATCCAGCACAAAATATAAAAAAAATTGTGCATAAAGCATATTCCAAATATAAACAACAATTAATTCACAAATTACGTCAACTGCAGTCTGAAAATCCCAAAGAGTATTGGAAAATAATTAAAGAGGGAAAAACATCAGAAACTCATCATAACATCTCTTTAGATATGCTCAAAGAGCATTTTGAGAAACTCGCTTTTGGGAATGAAAGTGGCGATGCATGTGAAACGAACGGTGAGCTCAACAAAATACCTCCTAATGAAATACTAAACAGACGTTTTACACCCCAAGAAATTGTGGAAGCTATATCAAAACTAAAAAACAATAAATCGGGGGACTCAGATCAAATAATAAACGAATTTCTGAAACATTCACGCCACGAATTTGCTCCTTGCTACACCAGAATATTTAACTTGATCTTAGAATCAGGGCACATGCCTGACGATTGGTGTCAGAGCGTAATTCGGCCTATTTACAAAAACAAAGGTGACCCTAATGATCCCAACAACTACAGGGGAATTTCACTGCTGAGTTGTTTTGGTAAACTGTTCACAAGCTGTTTAAATAGAAGATTAACCATTTTTATTGAAAATAACAATATTGCACAAGCAGAACAAGCAGGTTTTAAATCGGATTTCTCAACTATTGATCACCTATTTGTTCTGATATCACTAGCTGATCTGTATCTCAGTAAGCGTAAGCGATTGTACTGTTGTTTCGTCGATTATAAAAAAGCATTTGACACTATAAATAGATCAACGTTGTGGTCAAAGATGCTAGCCTCTGGGATTTCAGGAAAATTATTTGATATCATAAAAAACATGTATGAAAAAGCCAAATCTAGCGTAGCATTAACAGAAGAGAAACAGTCAGACTTTTTCACATGTAACATCGGTGTACGACAGGGAGAAAATTTGTCTCTGTTTCTGTTCTCCATATATTTACACGACCTAAAGTCGTTCATATCGCAAAAATGCAACGGATTAAAAGACATAGAAAACTTACAAAAAGAGCATCTTCATGAAGAAATTGTAACATTTTTTAAACTGTATATACTTTTGTACGCTGATGATACAGTAATACTTGCTGAAAATCCTAATGACCTACAGGCATCATTGGATGAAATGAAAAAATATTGTGATACTTTTGACCTGCACATCAATGTAAATAAAACCAAAATTCTAATTTTTTCCAGAGGAAAATAAGGAAGACACCATATTTTTATTTTCGGAGAATTTATACTTGATATTGTAGAGGAGTATAACTACTTAGGATTAGTCTTCAACTACAATGCCAAATTTAAAATAGCAAAATTACATTTATATCAGAAAGGATGCAGAGCGATGTTTGCTCTACTTAAAAAATCCAGAAATCTATCTCTCCCGATGGATATAATGTTAAAACTTTTTAATGTACTTGTCAAACCGGTAGTGTTGTACGGAGCTGAAGTATGGGGCAGCGAAAAATGTGACATACTTGAAAGACTCCAGCTTAGATTTTTTAAATATGTGTTATCTGTAAATAAGTTCACTTCCTCTATGATGGTTTATGGAGAATTGGGTGCAATTCCCCTAGTGTTAGAACATTTTGGGCAAGATTATGTTCTGGTGAAAAACACAAGATCTCTAATACGATCTACTCTTTATTATATACATTAGATGAAAAAAATATATTTAAGTTTGAATGGGTGGAAACTGTTAAGACAACGCTGAACAATTGCGGATTTTCTGGATTATGGTTGAATCAATCATTGCCTTGTTCTATCGAAGTATTCAAACATTCAGTGAAGATAAGATTAAAAGATCAGTTTATTCAAAAATGGCACGAAATTATATCACAAGGAGGAAAATGTACAGTTTATCGTATTATTAAAACATCATTTGGCTTCGAAAGTTATTTAAATGAATTACCAGACCTACTCAGAAAATATTTCACAAAATTTAGATGTCGAAATCATCGCTTACCCATAGAAGCCGGTGTTCGGTCACAAGTCCTTCGTGATATGCGTATATGCCAATTTTGTGAAACAGATATTGGTGATGAATTTCATTATTTACTTTGTTGTCCTAATTTTAAAGAAGAACGTAAACATTTTATCAATTCAAAATATTGCGTAAGACCTTCAACCTTTTACCTACATAAACTTTTCAAACAGACTAAGGGTGAAAACCTTAAAAAGCTGGCTATGTTTGTGAAAATAATAATATGTAAATTTTAATATTGCAAAATGTGAATATTGTATATACTATGTCATGTGCCTTCCTGGCAGCTTTGTCTTGTCTTCTACTAAAGAGGACCATCAGAATAAATTACTTGTTACTTGTTACTTGTTACTTGAAAACTTTGGGACTTTAACAGCTCAATAAGGATGACCATCTAAATAAAATAATATTTTCAGCTTTATATTATTTTTTCCATCTTTGCCCTTAAAAATGCCTAAAATTCCTGGACTAAGAGCAGTCGCTTTTTCTAAATCAAGTTGGATAAATTCCAAACATTTTTCTCAGAGAGACTACTAATATTTTTATCTGTTTCTAATGCAGGCCTGAGTGTTAAAGCCGACCCAAAAGGCTCATTCGCATCGACTGGGGCTTGTTACCTGAAGGTACCAGGTTCGAGTCTCGGTCAGGCCGGATATTTGGCATCGTGGTTGTGCATGTACAGTGTTCCAAGCTGTTCAAAGGAATGGAGGGTACAGTGCTGGCTATGCAACCGTGCACTACAAAGAACCTTTGAAGCTATTCGCAATAAGAGATAGTTCCGGCTTCGGGCTTCCTTCTGTCGCGATATTGCATCAATGTGCAGAAAGCGACGTAAAGCAATACTCACTCAATGTGAGTGTTCAAAATCTAGTGGCAACTCAGACGTCAATACTAGCCATTGCTTGTGTGAATGTGCAGTGATGGGATGCTGTTCATTTGCGTTTCATTTAATATCGATTTATATCGATTTATGTGGGCTGTATTAATTTTGCTCGCAGATTTGTAGAAATATTGGTCCATGTATTTTTGCCATGTGTGTATTCTGTGTATACTGACAGATTTGTGTCATTTCACCACGCATGCCCGCAGAAAAGCGTACAACCTTACAAACAACAGTGAACATAAAGGCCATGATCCTGGAACTCAGGACAGTTATTATCAGTAGCTGGTCCAATGTGTTTGAATATTCGATTTTCGGCGCTGAAATCGGTAAACTAGCCTATATATACCCGACATTTAG
Organism: Flabesymbios commensalis; assembly: GCA_964017125.1. Lineage (NCBI taxonomy): Eukaryota > Metazoa > Annelida > Polychaeta > Terebellida > Flabelligeridae > Flabesymbios > Flabesymbios commensalis. The sequence goes on from OZ024905.1 coordinate 57,499,435, forward strand.
CTGACATACAGAGAATACTCAAGGTATGTTTTATTTTGCCATTATATGTTTCGTTGTATGATTTTTATAGCATCAAAATCCAGCCACGAGTTTTCCAATTGCTGTTCCCTAGACTGAGATGGTACACCACACTCAGTCCTACTGGGATAGTTCTGGGCATTACATGCCCAAGTTACTGTCCACTCAGCCTCGCAAGTATGGCGTTGTATCAATATGTGGTATAAACCACAGAAGGCAGAGACTACGTCACGCCGGAGTTTGGGGTTCGTTTCACGCTCTCAGTTTAGGTTCTTCAAAAACAGTATTATGTATTTCTGCTATATCACTACGGTCCATATGCCCCCCCCCCCCCCATTTATATCATTTAAACCGTTCCGTACAGGAAACAGACGGTGAACATTATATTATCAAATATGACTAGTATTTAGGCCTTCTCCATCTTTTGATAGTACTGACTGCTATGTCTCCACGGTTACTTTTAATGCCGCATTATCAACCTCTATAGGCTAAGCATAGGCTTAGTATGATATGCAGTGAAAGATGTGATAGTTACAAATAGCAAAAATGCGAATTGGATCAAAAACCTTCTTTGTCGCTGCACCAACAATAGGCCTACATAGAACTCTCTTTCTTCTGTAATTCGGACTCCTAAAACAATGACATCTTTCCGGAAACTATTAGAAAAACTCATCTGTTCATCTGCACCGCTGACTTGTTGACGTTTATAATAATTCTTGCTCTGAACCTGGACATGACATTGGTTATGTAATGGTCTTATTGCATCTCTGAGCTCGGTTCTACCGAGGGGTTAGGCGCGCTAGAAGTTCTAAAATTGATTTGATTGATTGATTGATTGATTGATTGATTAATTGATTGATCGATCGATTGATTGATTGATTGATTGATTGATTGATTGATTGATTGATTGATTGATTGATTGATTGATTGATTGATTGATTGATTGATTGATTGATTGATTGATTGATTGATTGATTGATTGATTGATCGATTGAATTATTGATTGATTGATTGATTGAGCAGTCCGAATAAGCCTTCGGCTGATGGAGACGCGACGAAAAAGGCAGTGCACGCGCTACGCATTTTGTTAGAACCAGTATGTAATAAAATAGTGATAATGTAATAAGTCCCGATAATGTAAATTCAATAGATAATGTGATAAAATGACACTAACCAGAAATACATGCCTGCACCAAACAATAATTGAATAAAGTGACACGTATTTAATTTTAGTTTCTTTGCGGCATAGTAAATAGGGCCTACTGTGTCTGCATTATTTTCAGATCGATGCGTGTATGAATGAATGAATGAATGAATGAATGAATGAATGAATGAATGAATGAAGGAAGGAAGGAAGGAAGAAAGGAAGGAAGTAAGGAAGGAAGGAAGGAAGGAAGGAAGGAAGGAAGGAAGGAAGGAAAGAAGGAAGGAAGGAAGGAAGGAAGGAAGGAAGGAAGGAAGGAAGGAAGGAAGGAAGGAAGGAAGGAAGGAAGGAAGGAAGGAAGGAAGGAAGGAAGGAAGGAAGGAAGGAAGGAAGGAAGGAAGGAAGGAAGGAAGGAAGGAAGGAATGTGAGCGGGGAAGATTTTTTTTGCAAAGCGGCCATTTTTTAGATATAACCCACCGGGCACACGACGTTGTTGCGACGTTGATCTACATCATTGACGTTGATTCAACGTCGCAACAACGTTGTGTGCCCATTGAGCATTTGCATGAGTCCTACTGGTTCTAAAATAGTGTTTACAATGCTCTGTGATGGTTCAGTAACCAAGACCATACTATTCACGTTCTAGCGGTTAATATACGGTGTTTTCTGTTTTTCGAACCCTTTGTGCTGATAAGGCGATTTGACAACATGGGTATCCCTCAAATTATTCGTTCTGTTGCGACATATGCATTTGGTGCGTTTTGGGGTTTACTGGTTGTAATTCAGGTGATTCGCTTGACGCTGACCAAAAGAGGGAAATTTTACTACAAAAAAGATCGAAAGACTCCCCCCGATTGTTTGTTACAAGCTTGCTTTGGTGATCATCGCTATGTCAATCTCAAGCGACAGGTAAGATACAACAGATATAGCACTATATAGGTGGGCCACGTAGCCTACAGGCCTACCCGACAGGTACAAAGTTTACAAAACTCGATAACAAGATACATATATATATATATACGGGCCTACATATGTATTATGTATGTAATTATATATATTACTCACTCACTCACTCACTCACTCACTCACTCACTCACTCACTCACTCACTCACTCACTCACTCACTCACTCACTCACTCACTCACTCACTCACTCACTCACTCACTCACTCACTCACTCACTCACTCACTCACTCACTCACTCACTCACTCACTCACTCACCTACTTACTTACTTACTTACTTACTTACTTACTTACTTACTTACTTACTTACTCAGCCACCCACCCACCTAAAAGTCAACAATTTATTCTCGCTTTTCTATATGTCCATAATATGTGAACGTGTCCACAGACTAGCATTGTGGAAGTCTTTTAAATTTCGGTTGGCTCTGGCAACGTGTGCAAAAAAACCCCTTTCATCAGTTATTCCCATAGTTCTTATTTTAGACATGCATGTCCGAAATTAAATATCGTCCTTATTTCTCGTTTAACTGGTAAGCGCGCAACACAAAATTAATAAAAATGCTTGTCTATGGACATGTTGACATATCATTGACATATCAGAGAGCCAAAACAAAAATGATGACTTTGGCCTGATTGTGTCGCTTTAACTCATTTATTTATTCGTTTGATACTCGTTCATTTAATCGTTCCTATGCCGTTAGTTCGCTAGTACAATTTATAATGATAAAACCATGCTTTTTTACCAGGGTCTGCGGATACATTACATGGAGAGCGGGGCAGCAGACAAGCCCGTTATCATTCTGTTACACGGTTTCCCAGAATTTTGGTATTCATGGAGATATCAAATAAAATATTTCAACAAGCATTACAGGTTAGCATGGTGTGATTCGAGGTTGATCTCATACAATATGAAATATATTGTGCCTACAATATCTGCGTCCTTAAGCATGTATATGGCATTCCATCTATTCTATCATTCGCACCAGTAGAGGTTTAAATCGTAGACTTAGCTTCGGCTTGGTCTATATCCCACCATAAATATACTTGCCAGACCCACGATCATACTGACCTCCGAGACGAATAGGAAGAGGTTGACACGAGTGACAACTATACTTTATGTGGAACACGACCAACATTTCGTCTCCTTAGATATGCAAGGGTGAATCTGTCATTTGTTAAGTGGCAGATACACCCTTTCCTATCTAAGTAGACGACTTGTCGGCCTGTCGAGCACAAGAGAGATCCCAAATGTTCAGAATGCAGTCAGAATGCCTGAAATACACCGACAATTTCAAATTAGGCGGCATTGGAAGACATTCGAACACATTCCGCTTCATGGTATTTCACTTGAGGACAATTTCGAATGGGCACAAATGTTTATCTGAATGCCTTCAGAATGCAATCACACGTTTTATTAACAAATTCTAATCGCCAGGAAAATAACACGAATTATAAATACGATGGTATTTGGCCTCTTTTTGTCTCCCATAATTTACATAGCCTAATTATACATTTTATGGCACATATATAGATAAATTAATTTATCTAATTAAGGAAACTGAATCTAAAAGATTTTAATGGCTTTTTTTGGTAGATTCAAAGTAGGCCTAATGTAATTATGGTTTTATTTTCAACGCTATACGCCTGCTAATGTTTTAGGTGAGCTGTATAATATTGGCCAGGGTCTTATAATGTAACGTTACGGTGAATCCCTAGCCTAACTTGAAACATATCTGGACAGCCCAGATGAAATAAATGTATGTTTATATACATGCGAGGAAACATTAGATCTTTGACCCTTACAGTGCGGGGATCGACTTTAGACGACAGAATCTGACGTCAGATTGTGACGACTAAAGTCTATCCCAGCACTGTAAGAGTACAAATATTTCTATTAACCGTAGACACATAACATAGTTATTCAAATGAATCGAACAGAGCTAATGAAGACATTTATGGTGATTTCAAATTGAAAAAAACCTCATTTGGTTGCAATTTTTTTTTACAAATTAATTCAGCGCTTTAAGGGTTCATATTTTTATGAGCGAAGGGACAGATAGATGTTTTATTGTCACAATTAAAAGTCATTACTGTATACGCTATACACTAATATGCATAGATATAATATAAATAGATTATTAAAATATCTGCTAGGGGAATGATCTCCTCCTGTACAGGTGTATGTATTCGTGGTGATCTATCACTTAGGGTACTGGCAGTGGACCTCCCTGGATATGGTGGATCAAGCAAACCCAGTGCAGTAGATAATTACAGCATCGAACAATTGACTGAAGATATCAGAGACTTCATTGAAACATTAGGTAAATATGTTAGTAGGTTAATTTGCTCAATTGACTAATATAACGTGATGAGTATAATATAATCAAGCCATGGACGGTTGAGTCATCTAATCCTAGTTGAAGTTGGTAAATCTTCAGGAAGAGGTTATTGTTGCAACTTGTGTTGGCCGGAATATTGTATCCCAAGAGATCACGATTGATTTGTAGAATTGACGGTATTATGGTACCCGGTACCATTGATTACGCTCATCCCTTTACCCGTTTACTTTTACACTCTACATCCTTATATCGACAGAGAAGACGTCCGCTATGCATATCACAGGCAGACATTGGGCATATTATATCATATCCTTCAACAGCTCACAGTGGGAAATAAAATGCATGTAGTAGGGTAGCCGTGGACCAGGCGACTCGCTCCGCTTACCTGATCAGCGCTAGTAGTAGGGTCACCTGAGTAATAATTCGCCAGATCAATTTGAATGTTTTCCTAACTTATTAGATTGTTCGTTCCTTCCTTCCTTTCTTATTTCCTGCCTTCTTTACTTAATTTATTCCTTTATTTCTTTAGCCCTTGCTTCCTACCTTTTTTTCTCTCTTCCTTCCTACTTTCATTCCTTCGTTCTTTCCTTCCATAATATGTCCTCCTGTCATTCAACCCTTTCTCCCTTATATCCTTCATTCGTTTTTTCCTTTTTTTTATTCCTTTTTCTGATGTTATTTTATTCATCCTCTCTTCCCTCCTTCATCCTATCCTTGCTCCTTTCTCTCCTTTCTTACACGATTCCTTCTTCCGTTTATTCATTTATTTTTTCGTTGTCATGTATTCCTTCTTTCTTCTTTTCTCTCTCCAACTCTTCGTTCCTTCTTCCATTACTTTCTTTCAGTTTAGTGTTTGTTTTTCTTTTTATTCATTCTTACCAATCTTACTTTATTCCCTATTTCTCTTACCACCTTCCCTTAATTCATCTGCTTCCTTTCAATCACGTTTGTATGATCGATATCAATTTTATGACGTCATTTACACAATATTTTATTGGTCGGCTGATGCATTAATGCATAAACTTATATAATAATGAGCATCCTGATAGTAATCAGGGATGCTTAATTAACATAACTTGAGCATTATCTTTAATAAAGATAATTCTAATTTTCATTTAGTTCTTTCCCTGTCATTTAATACACACACAAGTACCTTCTAAAACATTGTGCAAAATGAATGACCTCCAGTGAGTATGTGGGGTTAGCGTCTCACCGTTCGGGACTGTTCGGCGTTCCCCGACCACTGACGAGTGGCCAGGGACCGCCAAGCCTCGTTCTGACTAGCCCACGCCACGAATCGAGTGCGCCTTCAGCCAAGCACGCCTCCAGTTGCCACTGAAGCAGGCGGACGTCCCGTCGTGAGCTCAGGGGCTTAGCCGCATGGCACCGATCGCCGTGCTCCGCTTGGGAACTGTGTGTTATGTGAATGTCTAGACTTCAATAAAGTGAGAAATACCTGAAGAATGATTTAATGAGAATTATTTAATCCCGTCGTCAGCAACACGATCGATTCACCACCCCCTACCCCCCCCCCCCCCCATAAGTATTCTGTACAAAATTAATTACCCCACTTATATTTTGTATAACAGTCCACCCCATCCCCCCTAAGAATCCTTGTAACTGAGAAAAGCCAGAAAAAATACAGGAGATAAGATACATTACGAATTGTTTATTTATTAGAATCTTTAACCCACTACAATCAAGCTCATTTAGCCAGTTGATGATGCTAACAATCAGTATTTTCCCACGAGTATTGATTGGCTGACATTACTATAGTGATTCCAATTGAATATACCACTATATTATCTATCGTCATAATTTTACAATCCATGCGCGACCTATGTAATATGTGCCCTGATGTGCATCATTAATAATAATCATGGTTGTAATATTATTCTATTAATGGCTTTGTTACGGTACTATGTTTCAGATTTGGAACCCAGTGTGGTAGTAGGACATGACTGGGGTGGTTGTATAAGCTGGACACTGGCCTCCCGCTATCCCGCCCTTGTCAAAAAAGCAGTCGTCCTAAATTGTCCCCATCCTCTTGTGATTTTCAAATTTGCTCAGACAAGTTGGAGACAGCTCATGAAATCGTGGTGCGCATAATACTATCAAACCGGAAGTAAACTATGATTTAAAATCTGATTAGAATATTTACATTTTTCTATTAGAGTTATTTCTTTGAGATAGCAGTATTATATAGGTCTGTGTATCAGGGACATTGGTAGACATCAAATGTATATGGTCACTAGCAGGTAATACCTGTGTACGTAAACTTTAAAAAAATATCTAAGCATAATAGTAAAGTTAAACTGTAATCTCGGTGAATGTGCACGTAACGTTATAGCATTTGACAATGGCCGCGTATTTTTGCAGGTACATGTTTTTTGTTAATTTGCCTTATTTTCCTGAATGGTTCTTTTCCACCGGTGATCTCAAGATGCTGAACAACGCGTTCCAAGGACGTGGTATGGGAGCTAAATCTGGAGCGTTCACAGACGAAGATATGGAGGCCTTTAAATACACATTTAACAAACCATGTAAGTACAAATTTCCTGCAATGTTCAATAATCTGTCTGGTGTACAGAAATAATTATGTTACGACATTTACAAATTATAAGCAAATACAGGATCATATGCCTATACAGGCCTAACTCGAATTTAAATCATAAATATAATAGCGCCCTACGATATTTTTATATATCCCAGTAAGCCTTTGTGACGTGTTGTTTTAGATCAAATGAAGATTTGCTGAAGCTAATAAATCTAATCTATTGACGGTGTGATGTTTTCTAGTTTTAAATGATTGTGGCTGCGCTATGGGCCAACATCTTAAAACAGACTTTCTCCTAGCCCAATTTAGCCTATATGTGTACAAAGGTGGCCTAAAAAATCTATATATCGATTGTGTGGAAATGGCCCCAAATATTGACAATGTGATGACAATGGCATATTTTCTATATTTTGCTGACAGCTGATTTCACTGGACCTATGAATTACATTCGATCAGCGATACGTGGTTTGGGACCGAGCCTTGAGTGTCCACTTATCCGTGACGTGCCTATGATGCTGCTGTGGGGAACACGTGATGGAGCACTTAGTAAAGAGATGGCACCATTATGTGCAGAGCACGCTTCTGATTTCCGCTTAGAATACATAGATGGCGCCAGTCACTGGGTACAGCAGGACGAGCCACAGAAAGTGAACATTCTCATCCAAGATTTTCTAAATCAAAAGTGAACAATTGATAGAGTTGCCCTGACAATATGTATTATCAACAGTTTATCTATTAGGCCAACCATGCCCTCTTAATAAGAATATTGACCTTTCTATATTTAGGGGGTTGGGTTTTATAAGCGCCTGTTGTTGCCGTTAGAATTTACCAATTAACATAATTATGTAATATAACATATAATTAAATTCGTATTCTAAGGATGTATAGAACGTTGCCGTGCAGTAAATAGTGATGTCTCTGCAGACAGACATTAAAACATAATTGATATTACAAAATAATCAGAATCAACACCAGACAGACAGACATATATTTTATTGACAGAAAAAAAGTCATTACAGATTTAGTTGTCATAGAAATGAAAGAGATATATGTACATGTACATGTATATACAAATTGTTAATTTGTTAAAATTATTTGACAATATACATGGTATGACAAAGCTAACTAAAATCATGTTAAGTGGCATTGCCATAATAAAAACTGGGTATTTCGATAATATAACTGTCTACTACTTGTAATAAATTTAAAAGGCATTGCCAAGATAACATAGGGGTCTATCATTTTGTTTCCCGCACCAACTAGTCAACAAACTAGTCAACATGGTCAATGGAAACGGCTTGATACAACATAATTATTGGTCATATCTATAGCTGGCCTATTTTTTCCGTACCCAGACATGTATATGCTTGAAACTGAGAGGTATTTAGATTTAAAAATCACTTAATGTTTCTATGGAAGATAATGTGGTTTTTTTTAAAAAATGTGCCTATTTAATATCTCAAGAGAGAAAAATTTTGTATCCACCTTTTTTATATAATTTAGGTGTGCTGAATGCGAGTCTGTCGAATAACATTCTCTATTTTATGTCCTTCACCCTCAAATTAGCAAAACAAGAAGTGACCTCCAAAATCACATCTTTTCTATTATTTTGCTGCACATAAATATACAATTTATGTTTTGTGCGTGACTTAGCGTTCAATCAAAATGACCTATATTTGACCTACTAATACAAAATGGTTATCGCCAGCACACAAATACATGTAAAAGCGGTTTTTTTCATTCTGAATTGAACGCCTTCGTTCACAACTAGACCCACCCCCAAAAGTTCGTTTTGGGATAAATAGGGTTGAATGTTATGGTATGTTATGGCAAATGAGCAGAATATTGAGTTAAACTGACACACGACATCGACTATCTCAATTTATGGAACAATCTTCAGATACCTCCGGTTTCGAGCCTCGCTGCCTCAAATAAACTGAGGTCCAGTTGTGCATAAATCAGAATGACCATTTCGATTTATGCACAACTGGACCAACCCACATTTCTTGTAAATTCAACAAATACAAATATATATGGAAAATTTAAAATAATAAGCACATTACAGACTCTGTAGATCTATTCCGAAGTTTCCATAATAAAAATACGTGTAACTTTTAGTTCGACTGCGAGGATGATGGGAAAAATAAAGGTGTGGGTTGGTCCAGTTGTGCATAAATCAATTTTAATGTTTTTTATTTATGCACGAGTGGACCAAGCCACAGTTCTTGTTACTTTAACAAATGTTAAGAAAAATACATCAATAAGCACATTACAGATTATCTATATCTTCTGTAGATCTAGCTGTGGAATGTCTTTAGTACAATACGTGTAGCTTATAAAGCTTAGGTGAAATCACGGGGACTGTGAGGCTGATGGAAGAAATGGATGTGTGGGTTGGTCCAGTTGTGCATAAAACAATCCGAAGATTTTACATGTATTGGTTTGGTTCACCGCCGCCAGGTGGCGTGATGGGTTTAATTTGGACTTCGGTTGATTTTTAAATAAAGGCTATGCATAATGTCTATCACTTGGCACACTTAACTCATTTTTTGAATTTTTAGGGGTTGGCCATAAATCAAGCATTCCCGTGCGACAAACCCAGAAAAGAGGTGATAGTTACATTTTTAAAATCATTTAGTTTTTTGTTCATTTTTAGGTGAATTTCGCGGCCATCTTGGATTTTTCTTTTAAATGTACTCTTTAGTATCGTTCAGTACTGCTTGGATTTGAAGGTCAAATAAAAGTCATTTTTTCTAAAAACACCAGAAATATAATTATCTAATACAAATCTTGCAGAAACAATAAAAACATTGTGCTTTCATGTGCGACAAACCATATAAAATAAAGTTTTTCTTTCCATTTTGGAAGCCATTTTTTGTTTTGCTAATTTGGTGCTAAAAAGGTGAAGGTCACTAAATATAGAATGTTATCCGACAGATTCGAGCTCAGCACACCCAAATTATGTAAAACCAAGTGGACAAACAAATTATATACTAAGATGCCGAGCAAACATCAATGTTTCAAATTTTAGCCCAGGGTAAATACACACATATTTATAAAAAGGCTGCTATATCCTTTCATCAAACAAAATAATTATATGACATTTAATATAAGCAACACTTATTTTTAAGCATACATATATGGTCATGGACATACATGTATCTATGTCAATTGGTTTCAAAATTATTACGAGAAAATAAATTTTCTGCAATATGTGCCTAATTAGCATAATAATAATTTATTTTTCACATTTTATACTTTTATTTATAACCTATCTCAATCCTTGACCATGAAAATGTGATAATAGACAACATAACATCTTAATGTGTCTTTGGCAATTAGTTTTAAATTTATTGAAGAAATCTTGTTTTGGAGCAATGCCCGTCTAATGTGCATAATAATCAATGAAACAGCAACTTCTGGTGATGATAGTCCTTAAAAAAAGGTTTCCGTGTGGTAACAAAAATCCCCCTTCACTGTGACTGATAGCCAGAGACAGAATCAGCAGGAACAGCTGAAGGGGATCAAAGTAGTTTTAATGGAAATAAGGTGATATATATTATATATTGCCTCTATTATATCTGTATTTGGTAAAGTATACTTGAATTCAAACATCAGCTGGTGCTGTTTCTATATTGTACGAACTTTTTGTTCATTTGGGGTCAGTTATTACATCCTCAAAACTATTTTGTAATGATCATACTCTTTGTCAGAATAATATCTGCAAAGAACCAAAGTGCGTAGCATTGTTGGTTTAGGCTACTCTGTCACTTTTATGTGGCTTCGAATCACTGAGCGGTTAATTACATTGACGTAAGTGTGTAGAAATCACAGTTAAATTAACAAAACAATGGTGGCCAATCAAATTCCCACCGTATCGCCCTTTCTAGGTTCTGAATCTGCCCCTGTGGTATTTCAAGACTTGATTGCCTGTTCCATGATCATGTCTCGACAGTGAAAACATGAGAGGGGTGTGGTGCAGTGGTCAGAGCATGGTACAACGCAGGAGCCTGTCGTGCGGATTCAATCGCCGCTTGGTGCAGATGTTATATAAATACCAATGTCCATGATTCACCCTCTAAACGTACCAAGTGCCAAAACCAAGCTTGTGACAGACAACTTCCGATTCAATGAAGGAACTGTTATCTTTATCATCACTATAGTAGTGTAACAGCATTAGTGGAAAAAAACACAAAAACCTGGAATAAATTGAAGAAAGATATTTTTCAGGAATGATACCTGGACATGTCCCCAGACGAATACCGGAAGGTCCCTAAAACATTCCCCCTGTGGCTTTTTCTTAATTAAAGATTGCCGCCACCATGTAACGGCCTTTAAAAAGATCCAGGGGTATACCCCAATTCCTCACTTTTGCAATTAAGAGATGAATTTGGTGTCTCTACCCATGTTCTAAGGTACAATGAGTTCATCCAGATAATCAGGAGGTATTAGTCCTTTTCTTATTACAACAAATCCAAAATAGCCACCATTTAAACTAAAAAATGCAACTTCTGTGCAACAGAAGTATATTTATGATGCAACACAAAGTTTAATGTTTCTGGGTAGTTTTGTACAATATGGTTTATAGTGTGATTTAATTATAACTGACAGTCATTCCTGTCTGACTTTCTACGTGTCCAGTCGCCAGGGAGCGCCGGGACACGGACAAAGAGCCACGCGAGATCCATGTCGGGTTCTGATCGTCCATTTTGTCGGGACCCAGCATGGTGAAAGGACGGTGTCCATCATTGCTTAAAGTCGGAAGAGTTTTTTATATTTTAACTCGTGCTACTCTTATGATTTGTAGAGTGGAATTTATTGAATGCAGAGCTAGTTATAGTAGCCTGTCTTATTTGAGTTGGATAAAATTAGGCCTAATTGCATAGTGCTAAGTTACAAGTGCTGTTGATGAACTATTTAAAATAGGCCTTGAGTAGAGGCTAGACTCTATATTATAATAGGTCTAGATTTACTGGAATTTTTTCTGGCTTCTGGACACGTTTATTTGTGGGTACGTGCACGCTTTGGTTTTGAAGATCAACGTCAAGTTGGAACACAAATTCAGAACGTTTATCATTTGATTTACCTGATAATTTGTGTGGATTTTCGAGAGGAATAGATCTGGCAGGTCTATCACGTGTTTAACCGACGTGACGCAGTCTCAGGAGCTATCATGTGAGCTTCCTGCTCGTCGTCGGCGTGCCAATGTTAGCCATGAGAGGCCCCTAGCATGTGGGAGCGTGACCTCAGACCGAGGCAGTGTCAGTGCTACTAGCAGTCTACCTACCGATCACCATGCTGTTGGACGATATGCAAGCGTAGGCCCCTGTGACGGACCCTGAGAAGGATGGTGCACCAATCAGCGTGCCGTCAAAAGACAGGTCAGCTGTTTGTTTAGACCACAGTTTTATACGGTGATTAAGTGACTATGTACAGTACGATAGGCCTGGGGGATCCTTTGATCTGGATGATTTAAACTGTACAGTTGATATTGTGGGGGTTTTTTGGAGCGTCTATTGGTCGTTTAAGGAATAGGCCCCCTAATCCTTTGATTAATCACAAACTAAATGGCCATTTTGTCATACTTCAACTTGGAGGTAATGATCTGAATTCTGTTGGTTTGGGAGTTGTCTGTTGGCTAGAGATATTGTTAAATTTGCGAGAAAATTAATTTCCCAGAATGGCGCTATATGTCAGTGACCATTTGTCAGTTAATGTATAGAAGCCAGTCTAAATCTTCGCGTTTTATCCTCAGAGAAGGCTACAACTCTATAGTGAATGAGGTGAACAAGGAATTACCATTTTTGTGCTCTTTTTTTCCAGTGCTCAGATTTTAGTCACATGTGGATCTAACAGACACTAAGTGTTTGGATTTTATATCAGATGACGGCACTCGCCTTAACTCTAAGGGTATGATCAAGTATTTTCGATCTATGAAGGGGGCCATTATGCATCTGAAGAAATTTTTTTTGAAGAGTTTTAGGTTCTGAATTGTTTTTGCAATTAAAGCCAAGTAGGCACTGATCCTGGAACTGTTAACCAGAATAGTGTTATTATCTATCCAATATGAAATGGGGTGTTGTGTTCACACATGTCACACTGGTGTATATGTTAAGCATCATAATTTTGTTTTATCTCGATCAAGTTGCAGAATTTTATATTGGAGTTCCAAGCATAATGATGTGTGTCGTGTTGGAGATGTATTAGGCCTGCGTTTTTATACACTCTGTGTCAATTTCAATCAGTGAAGTTTTTGCAATATATTTGCTGGGATGTCAATGTGCATCTGTCACTGAATTTGAATATACTGGATGCTATGGATATTCCCATTGACATTGTCTGTCTGTGTGTTTGATTTTGGCTCTATGTCAGACTGTCAGTCAATAACTACGTAGTGTACTCTATTTTAAAGTGCATCTGCCACACAAGTTATTTAGCATACCATTTTATTTTATCATAGTATGCTGCATAATATACTTGGATCAGTGAGTTTTTATTTGGCAATATATTTGCTGGGATGTCAATGAGCATCTGTCACTGAATTCTAATGACACTCATATTATTTCTTAATGTATGCTATTGACATTGTCATTAACATTGTCTGTCTGTGTGTTTGATTTTGGCTCTATGCTAGTCAGTATCTATTTAGTGCACTGTATTTTAATGTGCATCTGCCACACAAGTTCTATTGCATACCAATTTATAGTGTCATAGTATGTTTTGTCTAATGCCCGGATCAATGATTTTCGTTTGGCAACATATTTGCCGGGTTATCAATGTGCATCTGTCACTGATTTTGAATGTCAATCATCCTATTGGTTAATGGATGCAATGGACATTGTCATTGACATTGTCTGTCTGTGTTTTTGATTTTGGCTCTATGCTAGTCAATATCTATTTAGTGTACTGTATTTTAAAGTGCATCTGCCACACAAGTTATTATTGCATACCATTTTGTATTGTCATAGTATTTTTGTATTATGACTGGATCAGTGAGTTTTTTTTTTGACAATATATTTGTTGGGATGTCAATGTGCATATTTGTCTCTGATTTTTTAATGATAATTCTCATTTGTCACTGGATGCAAGGACTTTGTCATTTACATTGTATGTCTGTGTGTTTGCTTTTGGCTCTATGTTAGTCAATATCTGTTTAGTGTACTGTCTTTTAAAGTGTATCTGTCACACAAGTTATATTGCATCCATTGTATAGTCTCGTAGCGTATTTATAATCACTGATGATGGGATATTATATATTGCAATGTACTTAAATATGTTTTCCTACGCAGTTTTGTGCTGTCTCTTTTAACTTTGCAAGGGCATGATTATATTTAATCTATACGCTAGCACTATTTAAATTAGGAAATAGCTAATAAAGTGTCTATTTTCATTAAATATATATATATATATATATATTGATAGAATATATTATACAGAAAAAAAAATTGTTGGAAAATTATTGATTAGCAATTTTCTCTTTCAAGTTGTTACTTGCTAGACATCCCTAATTTTGATGTATTATATAAATATTTTGCTAATCAATTACACATTTGATTAACAAATGGGCAGAATTGCATAGCATTTTTGCTATACGATACTGAACAAATTTGTCCCTGTTATATCAAGCTATGGTGCTTAGGATTATATATTTTAACCGTTATTATAGCCACCCATATGGGGGTGTGGTTTTATCTCTGTTGTCAGAAAATCTACCGAAAGGAGGACAAAGAAGTGACCGTACCCTCCACGTCACAATTCAAGACAAGGATTTCGCCGGCAACAGTGCTGCAGAGTCTGGAGAACAGTGGGCGACTGCTGCCTGACAAAAACAGTAAGCAACCTAGTACATCATCCAAAAATGTGTTGGACACGTGACTCCACCTCCAGCAATGACAGTGACAGTGATACAATGGTCGAATTGGACATGACACGGGTATGTCATATGTTTATGTGTTAATCCCGCTGAGGGCATAGTTACCTTCAAAATTGAGAAGGAAGTTTGTAAAGTATAAATAATTATGTCAATATGGCTGGGATGCTTTCGCCGAATTTGAAGATATGAAAGGAGGAAATACTTTCAAGCTGGTTTATCAGCAAAAGAAAAAAGAGATTGATGGCATTGAGCAGTGGATGTCCACTGCGGAAAACGCCACCAATCAAGCAAATGTTGCAAGCTTGCCAGCCAATCAATCTCAGAACTACAATTCAATTTATGATTATTGTGACGTTGTTTGATAAAAAGTTACAGAAAGAGCTAAGTTTGAATCGTATTGCTGGTCCATTCGAGAGACCCCCTTTTCAATTTTTTTTTTTTGGGGGGGTTATTTAAAAAAGATGTGAAGTTTTTTTTTTCAGAATTATTGATGATTTGTCACATCCCAAAGAAAATGCAGTTAATTTACATAAAAATATGAATCAATTGATCATGTTGGAACATTGGTACAGAGGTTTGGTAAAGGTTCTCTTGTGGCGAAAGTGGTTGTGGATGTAGCTTTTTGCATAATGTGTCCAGACGAATATCATTTTGCTTGGTTTATATTTGATGACAAAATATGCTACGATGAGATCCTGGCTATTTGATGTAGTACATCTTGTCAGATATTTAAGAAATTTAGTAAGGCAATTAAATGGATATTGTTGAATCACTTTAAGGTGTCAGGTTAGACACATATACTTCACGATTTTATTTTTGTTGATTCAGCAGAGTCTTATCTATGTAGATATGGGCTTGATTCATTATTTGAGTTGGCATTTTTGAGACATAAAACAGTGTTGCCCACCACTTGTGCTCTGGTTCACGGTGTGAAAATCGACACCATCGACCCTGAATTAAGGTTGCCACAAGATAAGTTATGTAATCTTAGAAGTATGTTAACAAAATTGTCCAAAAATAAATAAAACAATAACCAAAAACATCGCTTAAATTAAAATAATTTCAACCAATTCTAGGCGTGTGAGACTTTGCATGTTCAGGACGCGTTTTCCTGAGACAATGAAAAAACCTAACCCGCGGTTGGATCGCACAAGTACAACAGTGCCAACGCATCTAGTACCCGATGTTTTTACTTAAGCTGTTGATTCACTATTTTAAAAAGGCTTTTGCAAGCTATGTTTTCAGTTTTCACTGGACTTTTTTGGGGTATTGAGAGTGGCCGATATCACTACTCGTATTAATACTCTTTCAAGCGTGATGGAAGTGATTCAATAGTGATGTGTCTTTCAAAATAGAAACGGTATGTGTTCATTGCTCTAACAATAAGAAATTTCAAGCATAATGCTTCGCACCCGACCTGTGACATTAGCAGGATTAGAACAGTCAGGGGGTTTGCCCGATGAAGGTAATTTCAAAGTATTTCATTTCAAGACCTTAAAATGCGGGTCCTTAGGCTCTGTTTGTTTTTCCGGTATGGCAAAGCCATTCCACGTTTTATTTTTCTTGGCACATTTCAAAAATCACTAAGTGTAGCAGGCTTCATAAATACATTCGCATATCCACGATTGCTTCATTGTAATCGTCAAAACATCCAAAAAAGTGCACAAATTATACCCTCATAGCATTTTGAATGATATTAGTTTTATTATTAACATTTTTGTATTGGAAATGTACGGTAAATGTGGTAGAACTTGGCAGGTGGCCATTTTCTAGCCATATATCAGTGCGCCGAATAATTTATTTCCTTTCAAAGGGTTGGGAATATTATATGTACAGTGCGAGCGAACTTAGCAGGTGGCTATTTTCCTACGCATTTTTTATTGGCAATGAATGGTAAAGATGATAAAACTTGGCAGGAGGCCACTTTCTATCCATATATCAGTATGCTGAATAATGTATTTCCTGTCAAAGGGGTTGGGGATACGATATGTAGGTTTCTACACTTTCCAGGGTATTTTTTTTGCTATTATGCAGTAGCTATTTTATCTCTGGTTTTGGTGCGGGAAATTTAAACATACACAACAATGCTGTTTTAAAACTGTATTTTGACTGGTTATGATGCATATTTTCATTGCTCTTAGCTTGTTTTGGTATATAATGTCGTTTGGTTTTACGTTAACATAACATGCATATGGCAATTTTCATGTGATTTTACCGAAGTAATTTACCCTGTTGTGTAGGCATGTACATATATACTTTATACTTTTCATTTTAATGACGCATAAGTCTGCATAGACTTTCCGTCGTCAATAAATATCTATCTATCTGTCAAATGCAAAGGAACTTGGCAGGTGGCTATTTTCCTACGCATTTTAGCAGCCGGAAAATTATTGTAGTTTTATTTATTATTTGATAACTTTAGTTTTAGCAAGTATGATCAGATAAGAGAGATATTCTCTTTGATTGTTGTTTGGTTTGCATTTATAATGTATTTACGTCTCTATACCATCGCACATGATGAGCAAATGTTTGTAAAATTAAAAAATTGCAACAGGTGGTTGTTTTTTCTTTGAATTTATTTTTCAGGTATATCTGATACTTTACTTGATTAATGCAGACAACATTTATTTCCAGTACTTTTTATAATTAAATTCTATATCTTAATTAGTTCATTGACTGTACTATTGTTTTTGTTTAAATTTGGATTTCTAATTTGTTTAAGTTGGTTTAAATTGGGTAAAATGTATTATGGTACTCGCCTTTGGGGGGGGCGGGCGCAATCGCATTGCTCTGTGGCGGTTTTATCCACCCCCCTTTTTCCTGCATAATATTTTTAATAAACAGTCATATTTAAAAGTTGTACAATGTAGGAGTTACACAAGTGTGATAGCTCATCACTCATATTCTGTGCATCATGCGCATGCTGATTTTATATGTTTTTATGTTTTTACTCTCACACATAATTGTTTTTTAACATACCGCTCATGATGCTTTCTAATTTTTATGTTTATATGTCTGTGTCAATAAATGACCTTTTCTGTCACACTTCTGTTATATTCACATTACGGTAAAAACGAGCTGCAGATTTTTTGTATATAAGTAAAATTTTGTTGGTAATCATAAATGTTTTTATTTGATTTTCAGAGCCATAACATCTGGAATATATCCACATTATCAAGATTTTTAATATAATATGCTTATCAACATAAAATCCAACATGGTTGTAAAATTGGTTAACTTTTTTAAGCGATGTCTAGCTGTTTCTCCATATAAAAATATCGTTATAGATTTACCAAATTTACAAAATCTCATTTGTCAAAAACCATTGATTATAAATTCCGACTGGTCTAATTTTTAAAGATTTGAAGTTTCAACACCAGCGACTAATTTCAATGTAGGTCTTCCATGTACCGTAGTATATAAGATGTTTTTTTTTATTTCAGTTAAGTTTTAGTTGTGATTTGAAAGTGAATATAGAATATGAATAGGAGCTAATTTGGTGTCAATGTTTGAGGATATAACATAATCACAGAGCCAAGTACAATATTACACCAGCTTGAACACGTGTCCTACGATCCTGTTGGTTATTTACTACTAAATAAGACAATGTTTTAAGTTATATCATTTTGTGTGATGGCAGAGTTTGTCTATCTATAGGCACATTTAATTTTGTCCATTTTCTGCAAATAGCAATACTGTATTTTGTTATCATGGATTAGGCATTGGAAAATTAAAATATTACATTTGAATATTAAGCTAGTACGTGATAAAGCTATGTCATTGTATGATAGTGTAATGTGATAATATTAAAATTAAATGTCAGAATATGACATTACATTAGAGGATGTGACAGTTTAACGTCAGGTGAGATATGATGCTTTTATGTCAGGATAATTGATTGTAATGTCAGAATGACACTTTAACATCATAATAAGTATTATAATGTCGAGATATTATAATGTCAGGACACGCTGCTCAACCTTATTGAAAATTGGCGTAAAGAATCTTTTAAACAAATCACAAAATTGTTGCTCTATTAATCGACCTTAGCAAAGCTTTCAACTGTATGACACATGGCCTTTTTCTAGCAAAATTCAAAGCTTACGGTGTTCAGGATCAGTCGATCAAAATTAAGAAATCATACTGTACCTCTCTGGACGTGATCCACGTGCCGTGATAGGACACGTGCACATTTCATGGAAAACCCACCTTGACCATTAAGAGCGCACCACAGGTTCTTGATCCAATGTTCCTTAATGTATTCATAAATGACATTTTCTACATTCAAACAAGCACGCCTCACAAATTATGCAGATGGCAACATGCAATCTATCTTTTGCACATCCAAATTGTAAAATCATGTCTCAAAGCTGAGGCAGTAATCCTGATAAATATTAACTGCAAAAATGAGTCCCCAGTGAGACTGGACGGCTGTGAGCCTGTAGTAAAATCTGAAAAAGTAGTAAAACTATTGGGCATTCATATCAATTGATGCAAATTAAAATGTTTCGATACACACAGAAGAAAGCTGACAGACAGCTTACAATACTGCTCAGCCGTCTGGTATCACTGTAGTGTTCCAACTGCTCGCTGTGTAAAAAAGATTGAAGAGATTGCTCTAAGTGTCCCTCCTGAATAAAGCTCGCTTGCTATTCCGAGAAGTTGAACATCGCAACTCAATCTTTCAAAATTCTTAATGATTTAGCACCGAACTCAATGAACTAATTGAAAGGGTTGTCACACCTGTAAATTTAAGAAATTCTGAAAATATCCTGAAAATTCCTCTCGTGAAGAAGGTGCGACAAGGAACAAATCCCTTTTGCTTTTTGGACCCCCAAAATCTGGAACTCTGTGCCAGAGGCATTGTGAATAACTAGACGCCCCAAACTTTCAGAGATGCCCTGCGAGCATATTTTTCTATTAAATTAAGAGTATAATAGATGTAGGCCCAGAGATTTACTCCATGAATAACTCCATGGAAATAATAAAGGCTAAAACCCCTCGCCATAATCTCGACCGAACATGGCGCACACGGCTAGATCGTTCTCGTTACAAACGTCAGTGCCACCTGTGCAAAATAATGATGACAACAGCCAAGTCGAAATACTCTGCAGGCGGCAGTGAGCTGATGTCATTTATGAAAATACAGACAATCCTCGTCGCCCATGGAATTCCATAAATAACATTTATCATTTATATTCCATCAGCGCAAAAAAACCCCAGAAACTGAAGCCAAAATGAAGAGTTTTTGAAAGTGTGGCAGGATAGGAAAAAAAAGACATAATCAACATTTCAATGGAAACTAGTAGGCCTACATTTTCTCAAAATTTTAAAGAAGCTCATGTAAGACCGCTACTTAAAATCATCTCTTCTTCAACAAGAGGCCAGCCGGCCACCATAATCCCCCGCCCCGCCGGCGTGATAGAAATTTTACAGGGTACATACTTCCCTGAAGTCTCACGTTCTGTTCTACAATAATGATCCACCTATCTAGATTACTGTGTATATTACAGATATTGAAGTCAATGTTGGTCGCAAGTCAGCATTTTCTTAGTTTGAGCAAGCTGCCATTAAGAGGGTATATATATATATCCCTCACTGAAACCATACATTTCGTTTTATAGTATTTATTGGACTGGTACATATCCTATGGAATTTTTGTTCCAAGGGTTGATGCTGTGAATAGATTTAATGCATTATCAATGTTGAATTTTGTTGGTGTTTCGAAAGGGGCACTTTTCTTCTCCTGTGCACATTTCAAAAATTTTGATAACAATTGGCCCATTTTGTTTTTTGTCTGCCATCTTGAATTTATGCAAATTTGGACAGACTGAATATTTGTTTTTGGATCTTAAAAATTAAAGATGTGTACAAATAAGTTTTATCATCATCATTTTCCAAATTATGCCAATTTTGAAGGTTAGAGAATCCAACTATCTGGCACAGTTTGTCCGGTATCAGGCATATTAAAGTTAATTATGGCCGATAGTCGGCCATTTTGAAATTGATCAAGTTGAAAATTTTCAGAGCATATCCCTACCTGAAACCGCACATTTTGTTTTGTAGTAATGGTCTACCTATATGGCACGGTTTGTCAGATATCAGGCATATTAAAGTTAATTACGGCCGATAGTCGGCCATTTTGAATTTGATCAAGTTGAAAATTTTCAGAGCATATCCCTACCTGAAACCGCACATTTTGTTTTGTAGTAATGGTCTAGCTATATGGCACGGTTTGTCAGATATCAGGCATATTAAAGTTAGTTATGGCCGATGGTCGGCCAATTAAGCAGGTAAAATTTCAAAAACCCCAAAAGGCACATCTACACCCCCTAAGGGATGTGTGTCAAAAATTAAAGAAATCCATGCACGGGTTACCGAGTTCTGCTCCGGAAACGAAATACGGACATCCGGACGCGGGACGAACGGCCGGACGGACGGACATCTGAGGCGACGCCAATACCCCCCGCCCCCACTTCGTACGGCGGGGGATAAAAATATGATTTTAAGCCTAATAGGCTATAATTGAGGGATTCTATAATTTTAGGCACCAGTGATGATATTTTCCTTGATATATGAGATTGTCTGAATATTGTCAAAAATTTAAACACATGTCAACTTAGCTTTGTTTATTGACATGGCGTTTTCAGCAGAGCTTAATTTCAATTTTAAATGCTTATTTTTATCAATTTAAATTTTTCTTACCGTTATGGAGAGACTAATTTACGGTTATGGAGAGAACAATTTATGTTACGGAGTAATCTTCAAACTTAAATTTCTCAGTGACCTTTCTACAAAAGTATACCATATTTAACAAGTAGTTGAACATGGCTATTATAATGTTGATCACTTAATTTAGAAAGAATCACTTTATGATAATAACCATTAAATAATGAAATAAGAATTACTCTCCGTTAGGATTATTGTCGTTATGGAGAGTGATAATAACGAACATTGTCTCTCCATAACGACAATTATTTCTGTTATGGAGTGACAATAAACAAATACTAAATATCGATGCTAACACAATTTAAATGACAAAAAGAAAAGTTACTATTTCAACAAGTGTCACTTGTTGGGTAAAATACCAAATTCATAAAGGTTTATAGCTATTTTTAAATGAGTAAAAGGGTAATTTGTGACTACTTTTTCTCTCCATAACGTTTTTATTTTTGTTATGGAGAGACAGAAAATACGCGTTATGGAGAGACGTTTTTTTTACTAAATCGTGCATAACATCTATGTATTATGCTATAGTAACGTTATGATTATTTTTGTTTTTTTCAAATGAGGTTGTAGTAGGCTTGGAGGTTGTATGGTCCTTAAAAGTTTAATTGCAGTATTTATGTGGAAAAAATCGCGTTATGGAGAGACGTTGAATTAAAATACTCACCCAAAGACTTGCACAAACCTTACATTATTTCTAAACAAAAACACATTTATTATACTTTTTTTTCACGATTCACTGCATGAAGGTCTCGCGCAACTGTTTTGTACCAGACAAGTGATATTTTGGGCAGAAAAAGTATAGAGATTACCTGGAAACTATAAGCGTTACGGAGAGTCGCTGCAACGTGGGACAGACATAAATTGCATAAAAAGTGGTAAAATAAAAAAATTATTTAAAAAAACTCGTATATAATCTTATAAATATTGTTGTAAGCTAACATTTTATCAGAAACAAATATAATACAGAATACAGGAAGTTTAGAATAAATCACCTGTTTATGTGAGATTTAGAATGTGGGACAAGGCTTTTTGGATAAAATTGGCTAAATTTACATAACATTTCTTTAAAAAAAACACATTTATGTTAGAATTTTTTCAGTTTTAATATTGGTATATTGTAAAATAAAGGTCATTCATTGCATTAATGTAATGGAATTAAATAAAAATATTCAATAATAAATATTACAAGGTGCGGACAGTGCTGGTGCTTAAAATTATAGAATCCCTCAATTAAGGTCTCAGGGGTTGCTGGTCAAGAAATCACTGCCCTGGTCTGCCTGGTAACATTGGGGCAATGTTGCTAGAGTGTTGGGAATTACTCTCTGGGCCCGACATTTCCAGCGCTTTAATTGTCGACGTTAAAACAGTGTTAATGCTGGTTTAATGGTAGGTTAGAGTTGCAGAGCGTGGCCCGTGATTGAACCAACAGTGGGTCAGTGAATTGTGTTGACAGGGCTACACAGTAGGCCCTCATAATTAAAACTGCATCCAGCGCCGACGTAAAAAACATTGACCCGCAATTAAAACGTGTATCATATCTCGTTGGTGGACCGAATGTCTGGTGATTGAACCAACAGTAGGTTGATGAATTGTGTTGACTAGGCTACACAGTAGGCCCTCATAATTAAAACTGCATCCAGTGCCGACATAAAAAACATTGACCCGCAATTAAAACGTGTATCATATCTCCTTGGTGGACCGAATTTCTGGTGATTGAGCCAACAGTAGGTTGATGAATTGTGTTGACTAGGCTACACAGTGGGCCCTCATAATTAGAACTGGATCCAGTGCCGACATAAAAACATTGACCCGCAATTAAAACGTGTATCATATCTCCTTGGTGGACCGAATGTCCGGTGATTAAAAATGTTGAAATCATATTAGTTTTTGGATTTTAAACATTAAAGAAGTGTACAAATAAATTTTATCATCATCATTTTCCAAATTATGCCAATTTTGAAGGTTAGGGCATCTAACTATCTGGCACAGTTTGTCCAGTATCAGGCATAATAAAGTTAATTATGGCCGATAGTCGGCCATTTTGAATTTGATCAAGTTGAAAATTTTCAGAGCATATCCCTACCTGAAACCGCACATTTTGTTTTGTAGTAATGGTCTAGCTATATGGCACGGTTTGTCAGATATCAGGCATATTAAAGGTAATTACGGCCGATAGTCGGCCATTTTGAATTTGATCAAGTTGAAAATTTTCAGAGCATATCCCTACCTGAAACCGCACATTTTGTTTTGTAGTAATGGTCTAGCTATATGGCACGGTTTGTCAGATATCAGGCATATTAAAGTTAGTTATGGCCGATGGTCGGCCAATTAAGCAGGTAAAATTTTAAAAACCTCAAAAGGCACATCTACACCCCCTAAGGGATGTGTGTGTCAAAAATTAGAAAAATCCATGCACGGGTTAGCGAGTTCTGCTCCGGAAACGAAATGCGGACATCCGGACGGCCGGATGGACGGCCGGACGGACATCCGAGGCGACGCCAATACCCCCCACCCCCACTTCGTCGGGGCGGAGGATAAAAACGAACTGGAAAAATACAGGTCTGTATCCAACTTAGTTTCATTTCCAAAATCTTAGAAAATTTAGTAGCAAATCGGCCACAAGCTCATAATAATTTTTCATATAAAAATAACCATCTATCTAATCCATTACGA
The DNA here is from genome assembly GCA_964017125.1 of Flabesymbios commensalis. Taxonomy (NCBI): domain Eukaryota; kingdom Metazoa; phylum Annelida; class Polychaeta; order Terebellida; family Flabelligeridae; genus Flabesymbios; species Flabesymbios commensalis. The sequence goes on from OZ024905.1 coordinate 57,523,732, forward strand.
TCAGCATACAGGAAACATCATTCTACAGAATCGGCGTTACTGAAAATGAATAACGATATCATTATTAGTGTGGTCAAGGGTGAAGTTACAGCTCTAACCCTGTTTGACTTGTCAGCTGCTTTCGACACCATTGACCATGATACATTAACAGGTAAGACTCTCAGATTGGTATGGAATATCTGGGCAGGCTCAAAATTGGTTTTCTTCTTATTTGAAAAATAGGCACCAATTCGTAAAAATTAGATACACTCTGTCAGCTAAAGTCACACTCTCATATGGAGTTCCAAAGGGCTCTGTGCTGGGACCAGTGCTGTTTACCTTATATATCAGGGGTATACACCACTCGGCGCTATTTTCTCCAGTTTTGACATAAACCACCACCTCTATGCCGATGATTCTCAAATTTGCATGTCTTTAACAGTTTCAAACGCTAAGGAATCTCTTGACAGGCTCTAAGCTGATTCTTAGCAAGACATATTTTTTTCTCATTGGGTTGAAACTTTAGCGTGAAAAATTCATAAATAATTTTCCCATGCTTAATTGTAGGGCAGGACACAAATCCATCTGTATCAGCCAAAAACCTTGGTGTAGTACTCGACAATAGCCTGAATTTCTGAAAACAAGATATCACGAACATGTAGGTCATGCTTCTACCATATCCCTGACTTAAATTAAATTAGACAAGAGGCCCAGGGGCCTTGGCGTTTGTCAGCAGCATTGCAAAAAATCAGCTATAAAAGTGTCAGGGAATGTATATCTATACTCTAAGATGCATTATCATGAAAATATGTATATCCTTTATATCGATCATTGGCATTTATATTATTATGTTCGGTTCCAATAATACATTTTGCTGATTTTACACACGTTCTGAAGCACTGCACCTAATGAAATATGCTTGACAAAGAATCATTTCACAGGACTACAATGTTAATATTACAAAAGTGCAATTATTACTTCTTCTGGGACTTTTATAATGCCCCAGTTAGCCAGGGATTTTCACGAAATCTTATGTTGTCAGGCTAACGTTGAGTCAGGTGTTAGTTGGCTGTATCAAATGCTATAAAATGAAATAAATTGGGTTCTACACCACATTTGTACACATATAGACTAAACTGGGTAAGGAGCACCTGAGGATGGTGAGATGAATGAGGTGTCACTGCTCTCCAGACACAGAATTCGAAATTGAGCCCTGTTGGTCTACGGCCGAGCACACTAACTCTCGGTCACGGAGGCTGCCCACAATATTCAATGCCAGAGCAGGAGACGAATCCGCGATCTCTGACTTTCCTAGCAGGCACCAGGACCCCCCCCCCCCGCCCTTCGGTATTGTTATTACATATATACAAACACATTACCTGTGGATTTAATGTTGGTTCACCGTCAGGGGCGCTGCCCAACATTTTTCATATTTTATTCTGCACAACATATTAAATGTGCATAATATATATTGGTCATGTCATTGCTATCCCTTACCTGTTATAATTGGCAGGTATGTTTTTACTCTGGTTCTGCCATAATAGTGTTCCCTGTTTCACTTTGCTTTTCATTTATTGCAAAAATGAACAAGACTACATAAGTCCAGGAGCTCCCGCTCCGAATTAGAATTTGATTTAAGCAATTTTGTGTAGGGTTATTAATGTAGTGCTAGGCTAGGTCAAAAATCAAGACGCAAGACAACTAGGTCTAAGAAGCCCAGTCTAAGAGTAAGATAAAAACTAGACAGTCTGTCAGAGATTGCAAACCTCCATTGAAATTAATGATCCTAATCAGTAATCCCAGTAATCCAGTAATCCCAGTAATGGTCTACCTATCTGGCACGGTTTACCCGATATCAGGCCAATCGAGGTAACTAATAGCTGATTTACGGTCATTTTGAATTCGATATAAACTAGTTAAAAACTAGGTAAAAACCTCAAATTTTGTTTTATAGTAATGGACTAAAATCTAACACAGTTTGCAAAATATTGGGCAAGTAAAAGTAAATAATGGCCGATAGGGGGCCATCTTGAATTTGATCGAGTCAAAATTCTTTGAGATGCATCCTCAGTTGAAATCTCACATTTCATTCTATAGTAATTGTCTAGCTATCTAGCACGGTTTACCAAATATCGGCCATGTGAAAGTGAACAATGGCCTAAAAGCGGCCATTTAAATTTGACCAAGTCGAAATTTTCCAAGATGCATCCTCAGCTGAAATCTCACATTTCATTTTATAGTAATGGTCTAGCCATCTAGCACGGTTTACCAAATATCGCCCATGTGAAAGTGAATAATGGCCGATAGGAGGCCATTTTGAATTTGATCAAGTCAAAATTTTTCAAGATGCATCCTCTCCTGAAATCACACATTTTGTTTTATAGTAATGGTCTAGCCATCTAGTACGGTTACCAAATAACGGCTATGTGAAAGTGAATAATGGCCGATAGGCGGCCATTTTGAATTTGATCGAGTCAATTTTTTGCAAGATGCATCCTCTCTTGTAATCTCACATTTTGTTTTATAGTAATGGTCCAGCTACCTAACACGGTTTACCAAATATCAGCAATGTGAAAGTAAATAGTGGCCGATAGACGGCGATTTTGAATTCGATTGAGTTGAAAGTTTTTGAAAGGCATCCTCTCCCGAAACGTCACAATTTGTTTTATAGTAATGGTCTAGCTATCTAGCACGGTTTGTAACCTGATATCAGGCCTATCGAGGTAAATAATGCTGATTGTCTGCCATTTTGAATTCATAAGTTAAAAATTTTCAGGGTGCATCCTCCCTGAAAACTCACACTTTGTTTTATAGTAATCAGGTAATGGTCTAGCCATCTAGCACGGTTTACCAAATATCAGCCATGTAAAAATGAATAATGGCCGAAAAGGCGGCCATTTTGAATTTGATCAAGTCAAATTTTTTCAAGATGCATCCTCATCTGAAATCTCTCATTTCGTTTATAGTAATGGTCTAGCCATCTAGCACGGTTTACCAAATAACTGCCATGTGAAAATGAATAATGGCCGATTGGCGGCCATTTTGAACTTGGACGAGTTGACTTTTTTCAAAATGCATCTCCTCCTGAAACCTTACAATTTGTTTTTAGTAATGGTGTAGATATCTTGAGCGGTTTTCATGATATTCCACAATATCAGGCCTGTCGTGGTGAATAATGGCCGATAGGCGGCCATTTTGAATTTATCAACTTGAAATTTTTCAAGATGCATCCTCTCCTGAAACCTTACAATATATTTGATATTAATGGTGTAGCTATCTTGAGCGGCGGTTTTCATGATATTCCGCAATATCAGGCCTGTCAAGGTGAAACGGCCATTTTTAATTTTATCGACTTGAAATTTTTCAAGATGCATCCTCTCCTGAAACCTCACAATTTGTTTGATAGTAATGGTGTAGCTATCTCGAGCGGTTTTCATGATATTCCGCAAAATCTTTCAGTCGGATTTACCGATGTTATAAATTAGGTCAAAGTGCTGGGTCAACTTCAAGGTCAAGGTCCAAAAACCTGAAAAGGCACAACTGGGGACCTTGGAGAACATGTATGTGCAAAATGACTGTCATCAGCCCAGTACTTTTCGAGATCTGCTCCGGAAACGAAGTGCGCGTCAAAACGTCTAAATAAGTCATAGTTCTGAACCAGAAGTAGGTCAAAGTTCAAATACCACAAAAGGCACAACTAGACCCCCTAGGGGTGTTGTGTGTAAAATTTGAAGACAATCGGACAAGTACTTTCAGAGATATGCTCCGGAAACGAATTGTTTACGGACGGCCCGACGGCCCAACGGCCCAACGCCGTAACATCATCATTTTCTCCTCTGTGACCTTGCGTATTGAATTCAGATTAAAAATATTTTAACCTGTCCATTATCCACCTGGAAGTAACCCACATACCAAAAATTGTTATCCTAGCTTATTTTCTTACAAAGTTATAGGCAAAAGAAGAGGCAAAAAAAACGGAGGGAGAATCCATAGCTCCCTCCGTCTCACCTACGGTGACGGCGGGAGCTAAAAATATATATTTTAAAGTTTTATAATCCACATGCACGGCTGGTCCTCGTCTTCATCATTGACGGTTGGCCAGTAATTGGTAGAAAACAATCAACGAATGGGAAAGCGTGAATTCAACTATGATGCTGTGTCATAAAAAAAGCACTATTGGCCCAGCTGCTTTATAGACACTGTATAGCCCTACATATTATTACTTCGAGGCATGTTTTTAATATACATATATCCACTTCTAAAGTATGCATACTTTTAGGTGCATACGGCGAACAGTGGATCAACACTCAAAGGTTTCGAATTTCAGAAGTTTAGCCAGACCAAATATAGAGTTAACTCTATGGCAAGACACGTGTGATTGTACTCCAGCGGTATTGCCTCATTGTAGTAGTCAACGCGATGCGTGCTTAAAAGTTTAATTGCAGTATTTATGGGTGAAAAATCGCGTTATGGAGAGACGTTGAATTAAAATACTCACCCAAAGACTTGCACAAACCTTACATTATTTCTAAACAAAAACACATTTATTATACCATTTTTTCACGATTCATTGCATGAAGGTCTCGCGCAACTGTTTGGCACCAGAAAAGTGATATTTTAGTCAGAAAAAGTATAGAAACTACCTGAAAACTATAAGCGTTATGGAGAGTCGCTGCAACGTGGGACAGACATAAATTGCATAAAAAGTGGTAAAATAATAAAATTATTTTAAAAAACTTGTATATAGTCTTATAGATAGTGTTTTGCACTAACATTATATCAGAAACAAATATAATTTATAATACAGGAAGTCTAGAATAAATCGCATGTTTATGCGGGATTTAGAATGTGGGACAAGGCTTTTTTGGCTAAAATTGGCTAAATTTACATAATATTTCTTCCAAAAAGCACATTTATGTTAGAATATTTTGTTTTGTAATATTGCTATATTGTAAAATAAAGGTCATTCATTGCATTTATGTAATCAAATTAAATCAAAATATTCAATAATAAATATTACAAGGTGTGGACAGTGCTGGGGCTTAAAATTATAGAATCCCTCATATATGAGATTGTCTGGATATTGTCAAAAATTTAAACACATGTCAACTTAGCTTTGTTTATTGACATAGCGTTGTCAGCAGAGCTTAATTTCACTTTTAAATGATTATTTTTATCAATTTAAAATTTTCTTACCGTTATGGAGAGACTAATTTACCGTTATGGAGAGACCAATTTATGTTACGGAGTAATCTTCAAACTTAAATTTCTCAGTGACCTATCTACAAAAGTATACAATATTTTACAACTAGTTGAACATGGTTATTATAATGTTGATCACTTAATTTAGAAAGAATCACTTTATGACAATAACCCTTAAATAATGAAATAATAATTTCTCTCCGTTACTATTATTGTCGTTATGGAGAGTAATAATAACGAACATTGTCTCTCCATAACGACAATTATTTCTGTTATGGAGTGACAATAAACAAATACTGATTATCGATGCTAACACAATTTGAAAGGCAAAAAGAAAAGTTACTATTTCAACAAGTGTCACTTGTTGGTTAAAATACCTAATTCATAAAGGTTTATAGCTATTTTTAAATGAGTAAAAGGGTAATTTGTGACTACTTTTTCTCTCCATAACGTTTTTATTTTTGTTATGGAGAGACAGAAAATACGCGTTGTGGAGAGACGTTTTTTTTACTAAATCGTGCATAGCATCTATGTATTATGCTATACTATGATTATTTTTGTTTTTTTCAAATGAGGTTGTAGTAAGCTTGGAGGTTGTAGGGTGCTTAAAAGTTTAATTGCAGTATCTATGTGTAAAAAATCGCGTTACGGAGAGACGTTGAGTTAAAATACTTACCCAAAGACTTGCACAAACCTTACATTATTTCTAAACAAAAACACATTTATTATACTTTTTTTTCACGATTCACTGCACGAAGGTCTCGCGCAACTCTTTGGCACCAGACAAGTGATATTTTGGTCAGAAAAAGTATAGAAATTACCTGAAAACTATAAGCGTTACGGAGAGTCACTGCAGCGTGGGTCAGACTACACTCAGCTATCAGTGAGTGTCACAGTCACCCACTGAGATTTTGTGTGGCACTTACACATATCCAACACCATGGGTCTCTGTCGTCTGTTACGTCACCGTCTGCCAACCAGCAGCCAGCAGTTCATAAATGAGCCACCAGCGGTGAGGTAGATCGTGATTGGCCAGTTGTGTTTAAATGCACACCTGCCCATCCGCTGCCAACACATGGGAATTTGTGCACGCAGTGCTCGTCATACAAACCTGAGGGTATCCATGAGTGTTCCACTTTCAATTTTATATTTATTGATAATTAATTTAATGGAGTTTTTAAAAGTATGAGCTAAGCACAATTTTTACTACATACGGTATATATCAGTGTATATTCAGCCTAGATATTTTTATCTCATTTCCAGAAGCGTCAATGGTAATAACATGAATCGAGTTATTTTGCACTCAAGGTAGAGATTTCCCTTTGAAAATACATTGATAAATGCGGATACAACAGGTGTGGCGAAGTTGTGGCGAGGTTACATAGCCCCATGTGGCGAAGTTACCAAAGCTGTGGCGAGGTTACTCAGCCTTCTGTGGCGAGGTTACTAAATCTGTGGCGAGATTACCTGTGGCGAGGTTACCTTGTGGCGAGGTTACAGTCAGGTTACAGTCCAATATTTCGTTGGAATCAGCAACATTTCAACTACATTTTGGTTTCAGTAGCTCGTTTTCTGTCATACTTCATTTAAATTGTATTGGTAGGCTAAGCATATAGGCCTATGTTTTGGATTATGGGATGCCGAACCTTGACTCTGTTCTAACAACGCTGAATACTAAAACTGAAACTAACACAGCGATACACAGCTCACAATTTGACAGTGCATTTATTGGCGGCACTACCATGTCAAAAATAAGAAATACGGGAATTTCGTCTCTATATCTAGCCTAACTGGTAAATGCACAGCACAAAAATTAAAAAAAACTTTTGCAGTTCTATTCTATGGACATGTTTACATTATATGGTCATATTAATAAGCCAAAATAGAATCACTGATTTTTTTATGATTTTAGCCTGAGCCAGTCCCTTTAATTCAGCAGGCAGGGCCTTATCTTCAAAAATCCTATGGCCCACTAAAATTAACTTGTTGCGTCAAAAACAAAGATATTGCTCAAAGTGTGGCGCAGCGATAGAATGATGTTGGGCCAGTTTTTTTTTTGTGGGAATCCCACAATTAGGCCTACTCTTTATAAGTCAGGCACTGGGTATTCTTTACATCAGGCGCCAGAAACACCAGATAACACGATACATTGGTCCAATGCTGATGTAATGCTGGGCCACTGTCTGCGACGCTTGGCCAATATTATTCCAATCAAAACCCTTTACGGTCTAATCACTATATTTAATCATGAACATATATTTTATCTGAACACTTCTTAAAGACGAAAGTAGGCCTACCTAACCTAGGGACCCCAAACGTTATATTGGACATATTCACAAGGACTGTGTACAGAAATGTCAACCGTTTCTCACACACAGCACCCCTATTTCCCCTAAATAGGACACAAACTCAGGGAAAATAAACTTAATAAATAACAAGACTACATAAGTCCAGGAGCTCCCGCTCCGAATTAGAATTTGATATAAGCAATTTTGTGTAGGGTTATTAATGTAGACCTAGGCTAGGTCAAAAATCAAGACGCAAGACAACTAGGTCTAAGAAGCCCAGTCTAAGAGTAAGATAAGAACTAGACAGTCTGTCAGAGATTGCAAACCTCCATTGAAATTAATGATCCTAATCAGTATCCCAGTAATGGTCTACCTATCTGGCCCGGTTTACCCGATATCAGGCCAATCGAGGTAACTAATAGCTGATTTACGGTCATTTTGAATTCGATATAAATTAGTTTAAAACTTAGGGTGCATCCTCCCCCGAAACCTCAAATTTTGTTTTATAGTAATGGACTAACATCTAACACAGTTTGCAAAATATTGGGCATGTGAAAGTAAATAATGGCCGATAGGGGGCCATTTTGAATTTGATCGAGTCAGAATTTTTCAAGATGCATCCTCAGCTGAAATCTCACATTTCATTCTATAGTAATCGTCTAGCTATCTAGCACGGTTTACCAAATATCGGCCATGTGAAAGTGAATAATGGCCTAAAGGCGGCCATTTTGAATTAAATCAAGTCGAAATTTTCCAAGATGCATCCTCAGCTGAAATCTCACATTTCATTCTATAGTAATGGTCTATCCATCTAGCACGGTTTACCAAATATCGCCCATGTGAAAGTAAATAATGGCCGATAGGAGGCCATTTTGAATTTGCTCGAGTCAAAATTTTTCAAGATGCATCCTCTCCTGAAATCTCACATTTTGTTTTATAGTATATAGTAATGGTCCAGCTATCTAACACGGTTTACCAAATATCAGCAATGTGAAAGTAAATAGTGGCCGATAGGCGGCCATTTTGAATTCGATAGAGTCGAAAGTTTTTAAAAGGCATCCTCTCTGGAAACGTCATATTTTGTTTTATAGTAATGGTCCAGCTATCTAACACGGTTTACCAAATATCAGCAATGTGAAAGTAAATAGTGGCCGATAGGCGGCCATTTTGAATTCGATTGAGTCAAAAGTTTTTAAAAGGCATCCTCTCTCGAAACGTCACATTTTGTTTTATAGTAATGGTCTAGCCATCTAGCACGGTTTACCTGATATCAGGCCTATCGAGGTAAATAATGCTGATTGTCGGCCATTTTGAATTCGTAAGTTAAAAATTTTCAGGGTGCATCCTCCCCCGAAAACTCACACTTTGTTTTATAGTAATCAGGTAATGGTCTAGCCATCTAGCACGGTTTACCAAATATCAGCCATGTGAAAATGAATAATGGCCGAAAAGGCGGCCATTTTAAATTTGATCAAGTCAAATTTTTTCAAGATGCATCCTCATCTGAAATCTCACATTTCGTTTTATAGTAGGCCTAATGGTCTAGCCATCTAGCACGGTTGACCAAATAACGGCCATGTGAAAGTGAATAATGGCCGATAAGCGGCCATTTTGAACTTGGACGAGTTGAATTTTTTCAAAATGCATTCTCTCCTGAAACCTTACAATTTGTTTTAAAGTAATGGTGTAGATATCGGTTTTCATGATATTCCACAATATCAGGCCTGTCGAGGTGAATAATGGCCGATAGGCGGCCATTTTGAATTTTATCAACTTGAATTTTTTCAAGATGCATCCTCTCCTGAAACCTTACAATTTATTTGATATTAATGGTGTAGCTATCTTGAGCGGTTTTCATGATATACTGCAATATCAGGCCTGTCGAGGTGAATAATGGCCGATAGGCGGCCATTTTTAATTTTATCGACTTGAAATTTTTCAAGATGCATCCTCTCCTGAAACCTCACAATTTGTTTCATAGTAATGGTGTAGCTATTTTGAGCGGTTTTCATGATATTCCGCGAAATCTTTCAGTCGGATTTACCGATGTTATAAATTAGGTCAAAGTGCTGGCTCAACTTCAAGGTCCAAAAACCTGAAAAGGCACAACTAGGGACCTTAGAGAACATGTATGTGCAATATGACTGTCATCGGCCCAGTACTTTTCGAGATCTGCTCCGGAAACGAAGTGCGCGTCTAAACGTCTAAATAGGTCATAGTTCTGAACCAGAAGTAGGTCAAAGTTCAAATACCCCAAAAGGCACAACTAGACCCCCTAGGGGTGTTGTGTGTAAAATTTGAAGACAATCGGACAAGTACTTTCAGAGATATGCTCCGGAAACGAATTGTTTACGGACGGCCCAACGCCGTAACATCATCATTTTCTCCTCTGCGACCTTGCGTATTGAATTCAGATTAAAAAAATTTTAAGCTGTCCATTATCCACCTGGAAGTAACCCACATACCAAAATTTTTTATCCTAGCTTATTTTCTTACAAAGCTATAGGCAAAAGAAGAGGCCAAAAAAAAACGGAGGTAGAATCCATAGCTCCCTCCGTCTCACCTACGGTGACGGCGGTAGCTAAAAATGTATAGTACACCATACTTTGTCTCCTTTTCATGTCAGATGGTCGTAATGAAAGGGTTAACTTACCACATGATCGGGCATTGCATAACATAACACGTTGTGTCAAGTGAGGCAGAGAGGGGTGAGAGAAGGTGGCTAGCCCTCCCGCGACAGACTGCTGGCATTCATGAACACCTACCCAGCTATCACGAGGCATTGACCCAATGTTGTGTTAATGCTGTGCCGACGTCGAAGGCGGCGGGCCAGCATTAGAACAACATTGGGTCAATGCCTCGAGTCTACTGGGTCGCGGTCACAGCTGATCAGCAAACTCGAGTCATTGACACAATGTTAGCCTGATAGTGGCCCACCGTTTACAACACTGGGCCGACATTAGCCCAGCATTGGCAAACCAGTATATGGGCCTTAACAAGATAAACGTTCACCCAATGCTAGCTCACTGCTGGCCCATCGTCTACCACCATGCCTCAGCTGAAAAACAGCATTGGCTAAAGGTCTCATTTTTGCAGGAAACACCTGCAACTCAATATCCTGACACAATGTTGGTTCAATGTTGGAAGAGTGTCATGGATGATGGCACAACATTTAACCAACATTGGGTCAGTGCAAGTCAAAAGGAGGCAGTGACATCAGCGGAAAGGAAGTATATACTTGATTTACAAGTGAAGAAATACGGCCTTTTGGCAGCACTATGGCAGGAAGAGACGGAACGCCAGTTAAAAAACAGTAAATGCCTAGTATACCAGGGAGCAGATATTGCCTTCTGACATTGCACAGACAGAACAGATAGTAACGGAAGTTAACGACAGACGTTTGTGTGGAAAACCAGCTTAAAAGTTTGTCGAGTCGACAAACTAAAAAAGTCTGTCGTTAGGTCTTGCCAAACAAATTGCAGTGGCACTGGAAGTGGCTGGTTAGATTATGTACCTCACTCTTTCAGAACATGCCAGAAAAGGATATCGTTACAGATTACAACGCGTTCAGAACTGTCTTGCTAGTGTGATAACCAAGGCCCCCACATTTTAGTCGTTCTGTTCCTATTCTAAAACAATTATATTGGCTTCCTGTCAAGTTTCGCATCCATTTTCAAATATGCACAAAAACTTTCCGAGCCATAAAAGACAACCAGCCTGCATATCTGGCTACTTACTTGTTTGGCTGACATGCACACAATATCTACGCTCCACAAATTCAAATAGATTTGTCGTTCTCCGTATAAAAACCAAGACTGTGTCAAGAGCTTACTCCATATCTGGCCCATCCTTATGGAACGCCTTCCCTATGCCCATACGTAATACGCAAACAATCGCAACATTCCGGAAATTACTTAAATTCCACCTGTTTGATCTGGCTTTCCCACCCTAGCTCCTCCTCCCTGTTGACGAATCTGCTTTGGCCTGGATTATGACACATGATCCTGCGAAGGATTTGTGCGCCTGCTCGTCTGCTTAAGGATATAGGCGCTATAGAAGTTTAAAATATTTACTCATTGACAAATGATGTGATATAGTTAGAGGGGGTATTAATAAGTGCCTAGTAACTTTTTTCTCTTACATTATACGTTTTTTATATCATCTTTATTCTACTTTTCATGGTCACTTCTTACCAGCCAACCTGCTTGTTTTAATATTGTTATCTTTATTGTTTATTTTCCTTGTCGCTTGTACTAATGTTATATTTTCACTATGTGCGACCACCGAGCTGGAAGAGATCTGTGGTGCCACTTAAAATAAAACTGATCTGATCATATGTGAAATGCCTCCTGTATCAAAATATGGAAAACACCATTGCCTCAATTTTCTATTTTTCTATTTTATAGTAAATGCTAGAAAAAGCACAGATGCGATGTGATCAAGTCAACAAGTTGATCATGATTATCGGTAAAACTTGGTCCTGAAATTATGTAAGTTGGAAGAACTAGTACTGTTGACGACCAAGTTAGCATTTTTATTTTACTGCTATATAATACCGCACCAGAGGGACATCTGAATATATTACAGTTTGAGCTATTACCCAGTAAACACAAAACATTTATGTAACATTTATACAATGTTGGACCAACGTCGAAGACGTTGGGCCGACATTGTACAAATGTTATACAGATGTTTCGTGTTTTTCTGGGTAGCAACAAAAATTGTTTGATGGGAAGACTGGATCTTAAGCTTTTACTAAATGCATCTCTTCTATAGTTTTCTGAGTTAAAGTATCATAATCATTCAATCTTGAGATACTATTTTTTTCATAAATGATCTCAATACTATTTTCTTCATAAATGATCTGCTGCGATGTCTAATTTACACATTCAGAAATAAGCTGATCAACTTGCCGGTCAATGGTTGTTTATTACAAATAACCAACATTTTAGGCGTATATTTATATGTCAGTATAGAGCAAACATGTACATAATTACATTAATAAGCTACTCCACATGAATGCTTAAACGTGAACATAAATCATTTATGCTGAAAATACGTAAAACATACAAGAGATGAATAGCACAAGTCATCATGGGACATGTTCAAGAATAACGTATTACAGAATTGTAGGACCAATACCTGAATTATTATTGTACAAAAAAAATAACAAATTCAAAAATATTCAAAAATATTTTTCGATTTAAGCTATTGACAAATTTAAAAGAACAAATTGCTCATTAATGGACTGATAACACCACATAAAGCATCAGATTAGGACACACCAATTTGATATTTAGTTCATTATAATCGTCGGACCTTGAAAATGCCAAAGCGGGTAGTATTTTTTTTAAGATTAATGGCGCCTGCACCTGCAATATCACAATAATTGTCCAGTACATAATACAATTATGTCCGCACAATACACAAAATTAATTTGTATAACCTCATGTTGTCTTTTGCACAATGTTTTACATTGTTTTTATTTGAAAATATGTTTCGTTATTTGATTGCTAACAAATATATATCTACAGTGACATATACCGGGATATCATAAATTTCATTTCTTAAAAAAAAGTGAGCCCCCTCCGGATTTAGGAGGCAAAAATCCAATGATCATTTTCGAAGAAATATGCATCAAATGGGTGTGGACAACAGAAATATTACCAGATCAAACTATATCACTACAAATTCATTAAAAATAATATCATGCATTAAAATCTTCAAAATACTAAGCAAGCCAAGCGTCTAAAATTTTCAGATGGTTTGCACAGTTTTTTTAAGGACAATCTCTAAATTATAGCCGAATTACATGCAATGTAAACAGTTTAAGCTTTAAATTATTTCAATTTTCGTAGATAAATATTTTCAATTTAATTACTAGTGGAAATTATTGTTATATGTATAGTGGTAACATAATATCATTTGTTGATGGACAACATATGAAAAATAATAATATCAAATGTGATGTCAAAATAAATATTCCCAACTGACTTTTTATGCACATACGTCATGAGAAGGATATGGTGGATGACAAGTCTCGAGATATTCCAAGGTCGTAATTATCACTAAAAATAACACGACATGAATAAACTGGGCCATTAACAATCCTGAGAGGGGGGGGGGGGCTAGTCAACAGAGTAGGACACCTTCTTACATGCGCGCGATTAAATCTAAGCAGACTAATTTATGACTATTGAAATATATGTTTATACACTTGTGTAAATCTGTCTTGTCAGTCATAACAACCTTGAAAGATGTTAGAGAAGCAGTCCCCCATGATTGATTATGTTTCTGATCATGGCAATAAAGTAGCATTTTCAAATCCCGTCCCGCGCAATTCCCTATTAGGAAATGGTAGCCAGAAAATGATTCTAATACATAGTATTTATAATACTATGTTGTCTTTAATATTGCTACAAGTAGTTTTTTATCATAAAAATGAGAATAAAACGTCGGCAATAGGATGAGAATAAAGACAAACATGCTTAAATATGTTTCATAGTTAACAATAATATCAAGTTTAGCTGTATTTAATATCAAAATTAACGAGATTGTTTTCAACTCTGTTCTAATAAATTAAACAACGAGATATCAGACATTCAAAAAGATTTCTCAATTTCACCTACAACTAGTAACGTTTTAATGTTATGATAACTAGGATGTTGACAGTTTTTATGTTATGATAACTAGGATGTTGACAAATCACTTTTACATAGTATTTTACAAATGATAGCACTATCAGAGTTAAAGAAGCTTTGAAACATATCTTTCATAAAGCATTCAAATGGAGTAGCTAGGTTAAAATACAATTTTAATGATACAATATATTTAATATTCATATCTTATAAAGTCCCTGACTGGGGACGCTTGATTATTAATGGTCATCGTAATATGTACACAATGCAAAAGTGTTTTATTCAGCAGTGTGCACAAGCGGTGTGAATTTATACAAATAGACTACGTATCTGTACACTTACAAGATTTATATATATTACAGTCTGTGTGTATACATATATATTATATACATATTCTTTATATACATATGTGTATACTCACACATGTGTACACACACATATATACACAAGTGTTGGGCGTAACATGAGCACCACATTATGGATAAGTTATGCTGTATTCCACAGCAAACACATATCGTCGACCTAGATCTGACTCGATAATGTGCTGACATCTACCGTTAAAAATGTCAGCAAAGCATAAGGAAAACGTTGGGCTAAATTCTACTGCTTCCTGAAATTCAGTGGTTGTTTATTTAATTTGTTTGTAAATAGAAAACATGAAAAGGGTTCTTTTCAGAAAAAAGATATACCCATCTTTGGATTAAAAGGTTGTAAACTATACATTATATTAAAGTTGTACAAGATAATAATATATAACTCAGTATTATTTTGTTAATGAATGCTCGCTGGTCAGTCAATGCCCACAGTCCTGTATATTCCTGCTATTTGAAGGCACAAACAGTAACCTAGATGGACAATCAACGTTTTCTACCGTATCTGTGTGTGTATGTGTTGGGGGGGGGGGGGGTACAATAAAAAGGTGGACGGCTTGTAATTTCACATAGGGTAACACAGTACGGACAGGGCTAGTCGGGGTAACCTCCCATGTACAATATGTCAACGCTATAGATATAATCTATTAGCACAATCTATATTAGAATATACTATTTTTGGTAGAGCGAATGGGGAGGCACTATTAATCAGCTGTATCTGGTCCATCTATGATAATGACTAGCAGATGCTCACCAGGGCTAAACTACATCTTATCAATTTATTCGAAATTCATACGAAATTCTGACATATTTCCACCCACTACACTTTCTGTTTTTGAATATCTTCAGATTTGTTTGCATAAGGTTTTCATCAAATGGTGTCAATTGTTTACGCTACAGGACACAGTACGTGCATGTTTGCAGATATATATATAGTGAATGTGGATTATAACTAGAGATTGACAGAATCATGAGATGCCTGGTGTTCAGATATTAGCAGCCTCTACGGTTGATAAGGAATCTGTGTCTGTATAGTCTTCGTCTGAGTCGTCACACTCCGGCACTTGAGCTGTATCTTTCTGTACAGCTAGCTTGCTATCATCAGCCACAGAAGCCTGCTGTGGGTCATCCATGTCGTCCACCTCCACTGACACCATCACAGGGCTGTCATCGTCATCAGGCTCAGCTTCGTCACCAGCGTCACCACTGTTATCACTATAGTTGCCTGGTAGCACTTCGTTGTCACTACTATCACTGTCTTCTTCTACGCGTAACACGGCACACAAGCCACTGTCTACATCATCAGTCTGATTTTTCTGTATAGTCTGTTCGTACTGGCCATCAGACAAGATAAGCCGCGCTCTCTCAGGTACCACCACTGTGGTGTGCTCTAATGCCTCCACCAGCTGCACTTCTGGTGGTACGTGACAATTGTCATAGATGTTGTCAGAATCGCCATGGTGTGTGTGTGTGTCTTTGGGGGCTTCATGTATTAGCTCAGCTTGTTGGAGTTCATATACATCATGTATCTGAGCTATCTGTGGCTGCTGTTCACTGTTATCAGGCCCGCTATCACTGCTATCAACACCTGTCATCATATACAACTTAGCATCAATAAAACGTACACTTACATGTAGCGACAATTAGAAAGAACATATTTTAAAAATAAGGATACATAAAGTACCCCAATTCTATTTGAAATTTTTTTACGCTCTTAAACACAAAAGTACTGGATAAGTGGGTATCATAGACTAAAATTAGTTGAATTTTAGTCGAAATGATCATCGCAGATTTGAGTCACATATATTTATTTGTAAAAGCTCTTTATAATAGGCCGTTAAAAGATAATAAAACAATACCATAGTCGATGTCAATGTTCTAAGAGTTAACTTTATACACGACTCAACACGCAATCGTTACTACTGACTACGAGTTGTTCTATTGCTTGCATCAACTCACCTAAGCCGCCATTAGAAGCGAGAGCAAACAGGTCGTCCTGCGCATCACCTCCACCGTCTGATGCAGAAGATACGGAAATAAAGCTGTGAGGTCTGCTATCTGACTTGGCAGCCGAGTCTGTGGGTAGTGTCTGTAGTCTAGGTGACAGCGAGGCGTCGTCACCGCCTGTTACGGCCGGCAGCAGGCCGTCAGTGGTCACTTTATCTGAGGCTAAGCTTTCTACAGTGATTGCTGAATCTGTGTGGTCATGGGGCTTCTGCTGCCGTTGTTGTCGCATAGCGTCATATTCAATGTCCATCTCTTTCCACACACCCTGCATTATAAACAAATCACCACTAAGATTACCCCTTAGAGTACTGACGGCACAGTAGGCATTCTGTGTTTTTATTAGCACCTGTGAGCTGTTCACAGTAAAATATGTATATTGGGACTTACATTTCACAAATACCATACATATTTTAAGTCACTTGAAGGTGTGTATCGTGGTAACGAGACAATTTTTTACAGTTTAAATTGAATATATCAGTGTTCTAATGGTTGGGGGGGGGGGGTGATGGAGTTTTTTTTAGATAAATAATTTCAGTGCCCCCCTAACTACTAGTCATTTGTATATATCTTTTATTAGTCAATCAAATCACTGTTTTGGGATGAAAATATGTTTAAACATCAATGTTTACCCTCAAATTAGAAAAATATGGGAAATTTTCACCCACTTGGAATTGTGGGTCGCGCTAGCGAAACACAACTTCAATTGGGTGGAAATTTTAATTGTATAATGTAGTGCTTAAAGGTTTGAGTGGTGTCAAACGATGTCATATGTGCAGTCTATGATACATGGAATAATTAGAGAGATCGTTGTGCCGTTAAAACATGCCGCTACAAAGCCCCCAACCCCCAACCACAATCCCAGCAAACAAAAAGATGTTTGTTGGATAATTGTGTGGACAACCTTCATTCTACATTGGTTGAACATCTCGTATTAGCTGGAATTGTATGTATTGCAGACACCGTAAAACCCTGATACTCAACATTCTTCCATCTCTTAATGATTAATTCAACGAAGATTAATTCATATAATAATGTAAACACGGGTCCATTGTTAAAATGAACACAGACTAGGCGCATCATTTGATGTCAAGGGGTGAATTAAGCTCAAAATTAATCCGGAAATCAAATTGCCACTGTGACAAAATATCACTGGTATAAATACGTTATTGTGGCATATAATGATCTCCATCCAAAAACTACCTTTGAAGTAACAAGTATAAGTATGTGTTACAGAAGGGGGGGGGGGGTTACATCAATACATTTTTTTCAACTTAAATAAACCGTTTTAAAAAATTGCACAAAATAATGTGAAAACAGAAAAAAACACGACTGTCAAATTATTATTTATAATTGTGAATACTATTTTCTTTTCTTTTCTCTCCATGTACTTGTGTAATGTGATCTTACCAGTAACTGTGTCAGCTGTTCATTAAGGCGGCTTGCAATATTGAGTAGTTGATGTGATCCGATCGTGACCAGTAAACCTTCATGTGGTGAATGGTGCACAGCACCGGCACCGTCTGGAGAAATAGCTGAAAGTCAAATAGAATACATTGGTATCACACAACACAAACTTAGTGATACAGAATAGGGTGATACTGAGTGTTCTCCCAATATGATATTGTCAAATAATATAAATGTCAGTTTACAAGTATTTATACAAACAAGACGAAAAATGAACCGGATTACAGAGTAAAGTATTTATGATTGCTTCAGAGAACATGTCAGGTAATGACCATTATGTTATTGTTATGTTATCAATGTTATTATTATGTTAACCATTATAATACCCCTGCAACCATCTTATACCCCTGCAATTATGAGCCGTTGGCCCAACGTTAGTTTACCGTTGGGCCAACTGTAGACTGTGGGCCAACAGTTAACTGACGTTGGGCCAACGGCTCATGTTTGCTGTGATATGTTGACTGTTGCTGTGTTATTATTATTGGCCTGTTCTCTGCGGCAAGCCAAACATTGCACCAGTATATGGTCAACGTCTAACGCTTGTTGGATTACCAGTCAACAATAAGCTTGACATTCTGTAGACATGGTAGATCTGCAAATATTCGCGAGGTTTTAATTTTCGCGAATTTCGCGAGAAGGATAAATTCGCGAATTATGATAGGCTACTCAAGAAAATTTGCGAATTCTGAATTTATAGAATCCAAAATGAGAAATTCCCGAATATTTAACCATGCGAAAATTACCAGATCTACAGTATTTGTGCCATTGGAGATGAAAGGGTGTATCGGTCACTTCACAAAAAGGCAGCTTCACCCTTTCATATTTCGGGAACAATATACACATGTATATATAAGCAGTACCTGTAGCCGTGTGGGGAGATGGACGGATGCTGTCAGAGACGAGGCTGGTGATTTTACAGGTCTCCTGGATGGATGCCAGAACTAGCTCTTTGTGGTCTCTCCCTGATTTCATCTCTCCTGCCATCTGCAGAAACAATGGACTTTTTAAATAATTCTTAGAAAATATTTGTTATTTCTGGTACTGAAAATAACCAAACCTAATTTTATAAGATCAATGTATTTCACGCATTTTACCATTTTACCAGAATAACGTATACTGATAGTAGGCCCCTTTACTTGTATCTGTTTTAAACCTTTCAAGTCTGAATTTACCATTGTCATCTTCATCCACTACAAGCCGCGAATTGCTGTCGCAATTTTCTACTTGTAGTGGATGAAGATGATTTGATGTTGGTGAAAAATTGAAGAAAATTGTCATGTATTGGTAAACCAGTTTCAAGAAAATTTTCGTTCTAAAATCCTTGGTTGTAGGAAAATCAAGTCTGTTTTCGGGGATGTAAAATGATGCTTTAATGCATCGTGAGGGCTTAAAGGGTTAATTAACTAATTTAGTTGTATCAAGTATGTAATCATCTGGTATTCAGTGAAGATTAGTGTTTTTTATGTAGTGATGCCATATTTTAGCAAAATTGTGTGCTGTCTCTATAAAATTAGTGGACAGTGTTTTATTCGAAATATTATATTATTGCAAGTATATTGATGAAACAAAAATACTACAACTACACAGAACCACGAATGAAATATAAAGGGATCATCAATAAATTGAAAAATATAATACATTACCCAGCGAACACGATACATTGAATTAAGGTTGGCTTAATGTTGGGCCAGCGTCAACATTTAGCCACCATTAGCCCAATGTCTCGTGAGAGATGTTGACAGAGGGAGAACGAGCCTTATCTCTGCACGTCCACCACCAGTACGGTCCCAGCCAACACCAGACGTTAACCCAATGTCGCTGTAATGTTGGCTCAGCGTCGCAGACGATGGACAGACATTACAGCGACATTGGGCTAACGTCTGGTGTTTGCTGGAGTAAAGATTGCAGGCCTACTGACCCGTGAATTCTGCCGCTTCCACAGACAGACATCTCCTGTCGTGATATATAAATCCTACTCAGGACGCCAGTAGTTCACTTACTAACTTGAATGTGTGTTATCTTGAAGAGTGTGTTGATTTATTTCTAATTAATCTATCCCTGTGCATCATTTTAGAAAGAAGGAGAACTAGAAAGGAACGATGGCTGGCGTGACACAATTTCAGTGTTTTGTCACCGCCCAGGGAACTGGACACAATACATTTACAATAACAAATCAGCCCAGGCCAAACTAAAAGCACTGGTTCTAAATACTGTAAAGTATCACGTTGACAAGCTGGTATGTCTCGTATTAGCGAGCGGAAAATACATTTCACTTTTTGAAACACAAAAATACAACAGATAAGTTTAAGAAATTAGAGATAGAGGGTAATTTTAAAAGCAAAAAAGCAGTTAAGGGCCGCAAAGTAAAGAGTTTAAATGGGTTTTTTTCAAAGCGATTAGTATTCAGCTGACTGCTAACGTTGGGATAGGTCACTGTCAGATTGATTTACCTCGGCTATGTTGTCATAATCATCCAGTGGAACATGTAAAATTTCCGCCACCAGTCGCTGCTTCTCCTTCATCGTCGTATGAAGAATCGCATCTTGCTGTTTAAGACGCTCTGTCAAAATAAAAGCATGTATGTTAACCCTTGTCCTGCTAAATTACACAATTCAAATTTTCTGCCACTTAAAGTTGTGTCTGCAATTGCCAGACTCGAATGAATGAGCAATTATAAATGGTGCTTTATTTAAAATATCAGGATCACATGAAACATTTCATTCCATATTTATGTTGTGAAAAATTCCAGTCGGAATGCGCCTAAAAGGTTAAACCTCAGAACACTGAAGTCCAATTGTATTGTTTTCTTATGTTAAATTTTAGAATATTAAGTTTGCCTTATGCACATGTAGTTTGTGTTTGATAAAATAAAAACGTGATAAAATAAAAAACGCCACATATGATTTAAAATCGCGGAATGGAAACTCTTCAGCTGTGACCTTATATAACGGGCTTCTAAATAAAACAAATATCTCTCAAATCTGCGATAATGATATACATTTGCACTTTAGCAAATTCGACTAATTTTTTAGTCACGTGCAGTTGTGGATCGCGGTACCGAGACACAACTTCAAGTGACTAGCAATTTAAATTTAGTAGCCCAGGGCTCTAACGGTTCACATTTGATTCCTTTCAACGGTGAATAGTAATTACCAGAATATTCTTTACTTTTTTAGTATGACACTATGAAACCACACGTTAACTTTTTGGCGAGTTATGTCAACGTAACAAGATCTGATATTGGGGCTAAATATCGAGCCGACACTGTGCCAATGTATCGTCTGTGCTGGGTGACAATGAGATATTTACCTAGAGGAGAGGTGACGGCCTGTCCGACTTGTTCCTCAGCCACCACAGCGTTGGCAACCACCACCTCAGTAGGCTGGATCAGGGCAGGCTGGTCTATATGCTGAACTTCAACTTGATCCAGATGATCTAAACTGCTGAGGCTAGAACGTTTCTGGGCGTCAGCGGATTCATCTGGTGGCGCTGCTACTGTGTCTGCGTGTGAGCTGCTCCAAAAGTAACACTAGCTATGAGAGGGTGTTTATGTTGATGGATAACGATATATAATTAAATTGCGAGACAGTCTATAGAGCCCGCATTATTCGTAGATCGACAATCATTGCAAGTAATGTCATTGGAACTGAATTAAATTATATCAAACTGAAAACCCAGCCTTACTTGTTTGACAGATAATTAGCACATTTTGAGGAGAGTTCATGTTTTTTCACTTTCTTACACGATTCACATAGGTTGGCCAAAATGTTAACACAATCCCCAAATCCGCGGGTGAGCATTTTTCCATTCAGCACAATCCCACTTATATAATGCATGTTACATCTGATAAACTTAAAAGATACTTTCTGAACTTTTGATTAATTAAGTAACCCTCTAGCCTCACGATGCATTAAATCTTTACGTTACATCACCGAAGAATGACTGAATTTAGAAGAATGACCAAATTTAGAACGATAATTTTCATGGAACTCTTTCAATAAAACAATCATTTTTTTCATGGAACTCTTTCAATAAAAACAATCATTTTTTCCATTCGTCCCCCATTTTTACATTTTAAGTCATCTTTATCCACTACAAGTCGAGAATTGCAACAGCAATTCGCGGCTTGTAGTGGATGTAGAATACAACGCTAAACTCATCACTCACTGTGAATCCGTGGTGCTGGTCGCCGGTACAGGCTGTTCATGCACGTCATCCTCTGGCACCAATGTCCTGGGATCTGGGGTTTGAGGGCTGGGTGGCACCACCTTGGTGCGGCTCTGCTGCGCTTCCTTTCCCTTATATGACTGAGCTGCATCCGTGATCAGCTTGAACCATCTGAACAAAAAACATAACCCCTATAAAGTACTCGCTTAAATAATTTAAATTTTCATCCACTTGAAGTTGTGTCTCGCTACCGCGACACACAACTTAAAGTGGGTGAAAATTATTAATATTTGTTTATTTGAGACATTTGCAAAGCTTGATGTTTCAACACACATTTTGTTCCCAAAGACTGCGATTCAAACGGCCAATAAAACGCAATAAAAACGACTATAGTCGAGCTTAGTGCTGTGAGGGTTAAGTAGGCCTGGACTGCTATAATCAATATAGTACCAACCACACAAAATGTAAAAAAATTACGTCTCGGAATTTGTTTTTTTCATACCTTCCTTGTTATATTGGGTATTACTGATAAAAGCAAGATAACGTAGCCATATTACTGAAAAAAGTCGGATAACATACCCTACACATTGTGAAGTAACATTGATAATACACTAATACACAGTGAATGTAAACTACCGTGTAAGTGAGTTGAGGGAATGATTGTCATCCAAGTTTTGTACTCTGATGTCACATTATCACGAAGACGTTCACATTAAAAACAGATTTTCGAACCGCGTCACTGCCTAGCTACTGAACTATCAAGAAAACGTGTACAACACCAAGCAGAACCCTTATTAACATCCCAGCAAACACAAAACATCTTTATAACATTTATACAATGTTGGACCAACGTCGAAGACGTTGGGCCGACGTTGTACAAATGTTATACAAATGCTTTGTGTTTGCTGGAATACTTATTCCCGACCGCTACGCAGCAAACACGACACGTCAAACGAACGCCGGGTTAATGCTGGGCCAGCGCCCAAAACGATCGACCAGCGTTAAACGGAATTCGCCGGGAATCAAATCAGTCCTAGCTAGCAGGACCTACCATCACAAGTACAACCAAAAGTCGTCATTGCAGAATTATTTGTATACCATCAGGTCATCACTGTAGACATATAAAGGAAATCGATCTAAAAAACAAAGTTTCACCTCCACTGTGACACAGGCCTCTTGATTGTTATACATACTAACTGTTCATTTATTAAGTTTAGATAAATAGCCCGTTCACCATGTGACAGATGCTAGACTAATGTCAGACCCAGTATGGGGCTAATAACAGGTCTCCTGTAGATCACGGATGGGGAGCGTGAAAACATAATCCACACTACTCGGGTATGGAAACTTTGCAAATATACTAGAAGCAGGGTTGGATGAAAGTAGCGACGTTTCACTGCTAAGTGACTAAAAGCATCGACGGGCTACCCTAAAACCCAAGTAAACATGATAGTTTGAGCGAATGTGGGTTTGATGTTGGCTCAACGTCTGCGAAGCTGGCCCAACATTAAACCAACACTGGATCAACTAATATGGTGTTTACTTGTGTGTCTGTGACGAGGGCCCAACAAACATGAGACATTAACCCACGGTTGTTTTAATGTTGGGCCAGCGTCGTAGACGCTGGACCAACATTAAAACACCAGTGGGTTACCGTCTCGTTCTATGCTGAGGAGGGGGGGGGGGGTGTGTGACTCACCTGCCCACCATGCCGTGTCTACTGTGGCGGTGGTGACTATGATGACTATGATGTTTGCCTGGTCTGCCGCTGTCAGCCATTCCAGCACATACACAAAACCCTGGTATAACAGTTCTATAGCCCAGCTATATGTACCAGACTCGGGCGGCCACTGCCTCGGGGTCTTATCCTATGCCATGACAGACAATCACTGTTGTACATGAATAAATATATATACACGTATTCGCATACACTGGTATCCTAGAGGAAGTGACTTCCAAAGTTTCCTTAACACCTATGGCGCAGGTAATTTGACTGTGCTGAGAGAGGGGATCGGGTAGACCCCGTGCCTGGTAACATCTGTCGTGATGCTGGTATTCTCACAGTGGGCCAGACAGTGACAGTACGTTCAGTTATCTAGATGTCATGATCACAGGCGCGATATTGATATCACACTGATGTAGGCTGTATCACCCGGACAGACAACACTATGACGCAGTACATCAAATGCATAAAAACATTCAAACTCTTCCTGGTACCGTAGGAGCAACTCAAGTCACTTTTATCTTTTTTTCTATTATAATAAAATTAGTTTGAAATCTGTTCACATTCAGCTGTAAATGGAGACCGAACACAATAATCCAGCAAGCGGGATGTTAATACTTGTAAGTATGTGGATGTTTAAATACAGTGTAGCAGTGCACTATCACACAATCTTCCATCGTGATATGTCCACGAGCAAGCTAACCGACGTGCATTTTCTATCACATTATGCCGCATTCCGGTATACCGCACAGTGACTTGCTTTGTACAGAAACTCACTGTATACGGTGCACACAACAACGAGCAATAAAAGCCGGCGGAGGAGGGTACCCGCAAAATAATACTCTGCCAAATATAGGGTGGCCCGTTCACTATCTACTCCGACGATCTGGTTAGTCAAGTGTAAATATTCCGCGTACACAAACATCGATTAAAGCAAAGAATAAAAACGAGCGGGATCCCACCCTACAACCACGAGACGTTGGGACAATGTTGGTTTGATGTTGGGCCAGCGTCGTAGACGGTGGGCCAACATCAAACCAACATTGTCCAAACGCCCCGTGTACGCCAGACAAAAGATTGCTAGGCTACTAAGCCTGTGCAAGCACATAATAGTCCACTTGTAAATTCAATGTAGCCCCGTCTATCTCTTTTTGCTTTCGGGTATAATAATACTTCATCACTGACATATATGTTTTATAATGCACCCCTTTTGTGTCAGTGTCAGTGTCAACCTTTCGTGTCAACTGAAGACTAATCTGGAGGTGAAGTGCCTCGTAATACTAATGGGAAAAATTACACAATATGCAGGCGATAGCCATTAAAGTTTAATAAATTTATAAACTGATATCAGGAAACTCGTGACAATCAAAAAATGAAATGAATCGGGCTTTAGGCCACCTTTGTGCACATACAGGCTAAACTGGGCCAGGAGAACCTCCTGAGGATGGTGAGATGATTGAGATGACACTGTCCTCCAGACACAGGATTCGAAATTCGAGCCCTGGCGGTCTGAGGCCGAGCACGCTACCTCTCGGTCACGGAGGCTCCCCACAATACTAACTTTCACACGTGGATGGGGAAGAAACATTTTTTGTTTCTTTGAAACCGCCGAGACCGGGAACCGAACCCCGAACTCTGGCGTGAAAGGCAGCGGTGCTAACCACTACCCTAGGGCCCCCGCCCTCGTGACAATCAAGTTTGTATATAGGTAAGCATAATGTCCAGCATGGTGAAGATATCGCAATATGTATAGTATGTACATGTATGTGAGACATAGGGGTCTATACTTTGATTATTGATCAATATCTATTATAATTGATCACCAGAGTATTCTATGACATGTGTAATTTATCATGTATACATTTACATTACTAGCTTCAAATGGTACTGTATGCAGCAGGGGCCGTATTTTCGTACAAGTTACGATATATCGTAGGCTTCTGATTGGTCGAGATGGCCATCTCGCCCAATCAGAAGCCTACGATATATCGTAACTTGTACGAGAATATGGATCCAGGTGCTGAAATGTCTGTACTTGTACACGAGAACGCCCCTGACTTATCACAGCCATCGGCCGTTGCTATCCCCTATAACCCCTAGATCTCTTTCGCTATTCAATTTAAATTTTTAGTCCCTTAAAGCGGATTTTTTTAAATGAAGTCTTATCATATGTCAGTTTCTCATACAAGACATTATTCTAATTATGAGGACGGGTTACACAAGTGCGAATGCCCCCCCCCCCCCCACCGTATTATCGTATTTAAAAGTTACGATATACCGCATGCTTCAGATTGGTCAAGACGGCCGCCATCCCGACCGATCTGAAGTCAAGCGTACGATATATCGTAACTTGTACGAAAATAGGGCCCAGTGTATAGTTGTCCATATCTAACCTAGCTATGAACAAGCACTATGACGCACATCTGGCCTTTACGAGCCGTTCATCCAACGTTGGCTTAAT
This sequence comes from Flabesymbios commensalis, assembly GCA_964017125.1. Taxonomy (NCBI): domain Eukaryota; kingdom Metazoa; phylum Annelida; class Polychaeta; order Terebellida; family Flabelligeridae; genus Flabesymbios; species Flabesymbios commensalis. The sequence goes on from OZ024905.1 coordinate 57,550,032, forward strand.
GTTGTGCCAGCGTCGCAGACGGTGGCACAACATTAAGCTGACGTTGGATGAACGGCTCGTAAACAGGTAAAGGCCAGACGTTGGCCTGCGGCCGCTGACAGCACTCAAAACCTACTAGAAATCACCTTGTTCACACCTGATCCACACTTAGCCCAGAACTGTTTGCATGATTTATCTGAAGCTTGTAGTTTAAATCTGGGAATGACTGTACACAATTTAGTCGTACTTTACCTCATTTTTGCTGCCAGACAAAAGATTGCTAGGCTACTAAGCCTGTACAAGCACATAATAGTCCACTTGTAAATTCAATGTAGCCCCGTCTATCTCTTTTTGCTTTCGGGTATAAAAATACTTCATCACTGACATATATGTTTTATAATGCACCCCTTTTTGTGTCAGTGTCAACCTTTCGTGTCAACTGAAGACTAATCTGGAGGTAAAGTGCCTCGTAATACTAATGGGAAAAATTACACAATATGCAGGCGATAGCCATTAAAGTTTAATACATTTATAAACTGATATCAGGAAACTCGTGACAATCAAGTTTGTATATAGGTAAGCATAAAAATAAAATGTCCAGCATGGTGAATATATCGCAATATGTATAGTATGTACATGTATGTGAGATATAGGGGTCTATACTTTGGTTATTGATCAATATCTATTATAATTGATCACCAGAGTATTCTATGACATGTGTAATTTATCATGTATACATTTACATTACTAGCTTCAAATAGTACTGTATGCAGCAGGGGCCGTATTCTCGTACAAGTTACGATATATCGTAGGCTTCTGATTGGTCGAGATGGCCATCTCGCCCAATCAGAAGCCTATGATATATCGTAACTTGTACGAGAATATGGACCCAGGTGCTGAAATGTCTGTACTTGTACACGAGACCGCCCCTGACTTATCACAGCCATCGGCCGTTGCTATCCCCTATAACCCCTAGATTAGCGCTATTCAATTTAAATTTTTAGTCCCTTAAAGCGGATTTTTTAAAATGAAGTCTTATCATATGTCAGTTTCTCATACAAGACATTATTTTAATTATGAGGACGGGTTACACAAGTGCGAATGCCCCCCCCCCTCCCCAGAAAAAAATAATCAACATGAGTGTTCTAGGCCCAGGGGGTCAGATGAATAGTTAGCTGGGCCCGTATTATCGTATTTAAAAGTTACGATATACCGCATGCTTCAGATTGGTCAAGATGGCAATCCCGACCAAACTGAAGTCAAGCGTACGATATATCGTAACTTGTACGAAAATAGGGCCCAGTGTATAGTTGTCCATATCTAACCTAGCTATGAACAAGCACTATGACGCACATCTGGCCTTTACGAGCCGTTCATCCAACGTTGGCTTAATGTTGTGCCAGCGTCGCAGACGGTGGCACAGCATTAAGCTGACGTTGGATGAACGGCTCGTAAACAGGTAAAGGCCAGACGTTGGCCTGCGGCCGCTGACAGCACTCAAAACCTACTATAAATCACCTTGTTCACACCTGATCCACACTTAGCCCAAAACTGTTTACATGATTTATCTGAAGCTCGTAATTTAAATCTGGGAATGACTGTAGACAATTTAGTCGTACTTTACCTCATTTTTGCTGCCGATTTAATATTTTTCGCTGAAAAAACTGAAGCTATACAGGAACAAACTGGTACGTTCAAGTACCCGTATTTATGTCATAATTATAATAGTAAACTAATCACAAAATCACAAAATGTTTCGTACTAGCTGTTCTCCAGACGACATGTTTACAAGAACTGGAAAAATTACATTAGCCCTCATTTTCTTAAAGATTACTGAACATTCTATTTTATTGAAAATCGCGGCCATGTGACGAAAGTTCTTCATTTGGCGGGTGAGAACCTGCATATAGAATCACCAGTGATTCTGATTAGAGGTTGTGGCTTTAACCTTTTCACTACCATACATGACGGAAATTTCCGTCGTCATTCGTCAATGAACGTAACCATAAAATGACACAAATTTTCGTCAAATATATACTACATTTATGTATTTTTCGTCATTTGAAGCTGGAAATTGCGTTAGCAATTCCAGCTTCAAATGACGAAAAATAGAACTCCTACACCAGTATATCTGGATCCTGGCATGCACTCCGGCCTGGAAGTCAAAGGGTTAAAGAGAATCGTTTGTTGTGTCATAGGCTATGACTATGAGCTCATTATCATTTCTTCACGTACTGTCTGGGGTACATCATGGCGGACATGGATGGTACATGTAGCTTATAAAACAAGACTACATAATAAGCGCTCCCGCCACGAATTAGAATTTGATTGAGGTGATTTTGTGTAGAGTTATAAACGTAGGCAAAATCAAGATGCAAGATAAAAGAGTAAGATCAACACTAAACAGTCAGTCAGAGACTGCAAACCAATTAACCTACATCGAAATTAATGATCCTAATCCGGATCCCGATCGGAATCCAGATAAGATCATGCCCACAATTTAATGGATTGGTCATAGGCCAGAGACACACCTCTGATAAAAGTTTCATGCAAATCTGTGATATCTAGATCATAATCTGGATCATCCCCAAAATCTAACCAATTGCTCCTTGCTTGAGAGTTGAGACACACCTCTGGTATAAATTACATGCAAATCTGCAAATACTTTTTAAGTGATCCGACGGACAGACAGACGGTCAACAAACGAACTCGAAAAAAAACACAACCACCTTGGTGGAAGCAATGAGTCAGTGTAGAATTACTACTAGTAACTTGTTTAACCTCTTCACTTCAGGGCCGAAGTGCATACCAGGATCCAGGGATCCTGGTAAAACTATAGTAAATCCGACGGAAATTTCCGTCATGTTTGGTTACATACATTGACGAATGACGACGGAAATTTCCGTCATGTATGGTAGTGAAGGGGTTAATAGTAATGGTCTAGTTAACTGCTACATTTTTGTTAGATATTACGCCTATTATTATCAATAATGCCCGAAAGTCTGCCATTTTGAATTTGATAAGGTTTTATTTTTTCAGGGCATATTCTTTCTTGAAACCTCACATTTTGCTTTGGTACATCTTTTTCACGAAACCGAGCGATACCGGCCGAAACCGACCATTAAAAGGCATATATTGGGAATTGTGGACTAATTGGGGGATGTAGCACAGTCTAATGGGTATAATAAGAATAAATATAAATATATTTTATTCGTATTTTAAATAAAAAAAATGATTTTTAAAGCAAGGAATGTAGAAAATGTCTGTCGCGTCTATCCAAACTAGCAACCACTGCCTAGTATTGAAACACACACCAATATATAGGCCTATATATATGGGGCATGATGTTATAACTATATGTAGATATATACAGTAATTGAATTGGTTCTCATTTGAATCATACAAAGTAATATTATCTCCTTTTTTTTAATTGTCCTCTTACTTTTGTTTCACATGTAGGCCTACAGTATTGTTGATGATTAGAAATACACTTAACCAATTGTGACGAGAAAGTGCAATTGAAGATCATAACTCAGCTGTCCCACCTCACGTAAATCACACACCCTCGATAAGTCTTGGTGATTTCAAGTCGGGGAGGAGAGGTGGGAATTAATGTGACACTTACGAGGCTGAGTGACTATTTAATAAGCAATTTAATAACATTAGGTGTAAAAACGCCATAGTATTAAATGTTTATCATAATTATAATATATTGTACATGCATGTATATCTGCAATTGTTTTAATATTCCTTACTGTTGTATGTTTAATGTAAATATATAATACACATTTGAAATAAATGTGTCATTCCTGAATGTGTTCTTTTTTTATTAACGATATCAATTGATTACAAAACTTAATTAAAAATAAAAAAACCCATTTCATTTGGCGACTCTAGTGATATCTAGTGGCGCCGTAGTAGATATGCTCACAAGTAGGCTAACACGTTACATGACATGTAGGCCTACTATTATAACTATATATGTCTACACATGATAGATCAATAGCGGGGGCATTCTTAAGCTTGCTGTGGACGTTTCGGTTATTAAACCTAGTTAGATTTAAAAAAAATATTGATATAATGCTATCCGTGGAATATGTTTACTTACACAATAGTATATATATAGTTAATTGCGCCTTTATTAGCGTTTTTAGGGCCGGTTTCGGTCGGTTTCGGCCGGTATCGCTCGGTTTTGTGAAAAAGACCCACCCTTTGGCTACCTAGCCTGGTTTACCAGATATAAAACATGTTAAAGTAAATCTAGCCGAAAGTCAGCCATTTTGAATTTTATCAAGTTGATACTGTATTTTTCAGAGTGCATCTTCACCTGAAACTATCTAGCACAGTTTACCAAAAGTAAATAATGGCCAATAGTCGACCATTTTTTTTTAATTTTGAACAAGCTCAAATTTTTCAGGGTGCATTCTCCCATAATAACCTCACATTTCGTTTTATGGTAATGGTCTGGCCATCTAGCACGATTTATAAAATACGGGCATATGAAGGTGAATAATGGCAGATAGGAGAGACCATTTTGAATGTTGACAGGCCTGGAAAGAATGCACCTTGACAAATTTTGACTGGATGAAATTTTAATTGGCCTCCTATCGGCTATTATCTACTTTCACATGTCTGATATTTGGTAAGCCGTGCGAGATGGCCAGATCATTACCATAAAACAAAATGTGAGGTTTCAGGGAAGCATGCATCATGTTACCCTATGTCATTTTCTTACAAAGTTATAGGCAAACGAAGAAGTAAATATTCCATTATTCCATAGCACCCTCCGTCGCACCTTCGGTTACGGTGGGAGCTAAAAAGTTCAATTACACTTTTAGTTCCATCTACTTTTTAATAATTCCAATTAAATTCTTTAAAAGTTAATTCCCATTCCCATTCCAATTCCTGAAATTAGACTTGGAATCAGGTCTAATTCCAGCTCCATTCCGGAATTAAACCCAGGTCTGCTAGTGATGTGTGTGTGCAATATGAGAGTAATCTCCCCATGGGTTTCTGAGATATGTTCCGGAAACGAAAATGCTGACAGACATATGGACAGATGAACGGACGTATGGACGGACAGGGTGATGCCATAACCCCCGCTCTCAACTTCGAGAAACTTACTATAAGGATAATACCAGAGCTTGCGCATAATATGGTATCACCCCCGCTCTGAACGCTCCTCTCATTTGTGGTTGTCAATATCTCAAATTAGCAAATTCTTGGGAGTGGGGGTGACACTGGTATTTCCTGGACCTTATGTGGAGACAGTGAAATATATTGAGCATAACCTCAAAAATAGACAAGCTAAGACCTGCCACACAGCATTTCTGCCTACCGAATAACAGCCTGGTATGGATGGTATCGCTTAAAAGTGAAATTTATTAAAAACAACAGCAACACCTCAAAGAAGAAATTTTCTTGTTGATGCTGGGGGCGATTGACAGCTATTTTGAGAGCTGAGACTTTTCGAAAATGTTGACAATAAATTCCACAGTATGAAAGCACGTGACGAATCTCAGAATGTTTGAAAAGATTGGCTGCTTTAAAGTTGCTACTTTTTCAATGGGTATCAAAATAAAAATTCCGGATACAAAAAAAATCAAGGTCGTAGCTAGGTCAAATTGAAATCAATCAAGTTTTAGTCATGGTTACCCTGTATGGACGTACACTAATGCAGAACAAGATAATCCTTCTTATTGCAAACAATCCGATGGATGTGCCGCAGGAAGACAATGAGTCTAATAAAACAAACACATCACTCATAATCATGTCTGTGAAAGACGTGTGACGTTCCCTAATTGGCGGGAGGCTCTTGATAGGGAACACATCAGTGATAATTACTTCCGAGAACACCTAAAACTCAGGAAGACCCAACATCCACAGATAGTGGAGGCCCCAGGAAGGAGCCTCATTGATGATAATTACCTGGGTGGATACTGTCACCACTCTCACAAATCTAAATCGTGTACCAGATATCTACAGGTATTGTTTATCAAAGCCAGATGTTTTCATCATCACAGGATGCTGTTAGATGGTAGGCCTACTTTTTTTCTTAATTTTGCATCAGCCTTATTAACCCTTGTCCTGCTGAATTGCTTCAATTGTATTTTTCGTCATTTGAAGCTGGAATCGCTAACGCAATTTCCAGCTTCAAATGATGAAAAATATTACTATTTATGAAAAATAGACATTAAATTAAATTATTGGATCAACTGAGCATCTACTAAAAACTATTTTATCAAAATTAAGTGATATTTGTATTGATCTAAAACATCCTTAACCCCGTATATGACCCGGCATAGCAGGACAAGGGTTAAGTTAAGCAACTGTTATAATTTTGGGATTTCCTAAATCTATTGATATAAACGAGTCATTGGTGTACATGGATGTTAGGCCTCCCCTAAGTACAAGGCACATCCGAGATCCTGACAGGCAATTTCAAATCCCATGATGTGAACTACAGGAGTCAGGTAACACTGCCTAAACACCAACCACAGTGTGTCCATTACCAAAACCAAATTCTAGAAAGGTAACTAGACTGGCATAGATGCAAAGTCAATGAGGCCATCCATATATGACAATGACGCCCGGCCACGAACAGGGACCAATGCTACCAGCTACAACCCATTTACAAGATCATTCCGCTGATGTCTGAGCCATTTCACCACCAGGACATCAGTACATGATCAAGGCTTGCTGTAGCAGGTCAAAACGTCATCAGTTTCAAAAAAAATTGTTCCAAAGGTAGTACAATTTACTACTATCTTATTGATTCTTGGAACCATGAATAACCTATTTTCAACAAATTTAACTCACTTGTTTCTTTCTTCAACAGAATGAGCCACTAATTTATATATGGTTGGTCCAAGATCTGACGTGCTCACAATGAAGAAAGCTTTCTTATCTACAAATAACAATAGTTGAAAGATATAACAAGGTCTGACGTGCTCACAATGAAGAAAGCTTTCTTATCTACAAGTAACAATAGTTACGAAAATATAATCCCTGATAGTTTGAAAATAATTATTTTGTTGAAATATATTTTAACATGATTTTTTCTATCCATTTCTTACCTGTTGCAACGTCACGCGTCAGTAAATTTGTCAGCTTGATGATGGGACTATGTGTGAACTTTGTATCTTCTCGCCCACTTAGAACTAGACTCTGACACCTTAACACCAATTTATCATCGGATTTTTGTAATAAAACAAGCACATCTTCCAGCAAAACAGACTGGACTTCCACAGTTTTCTGACGTCCAATCTTCCAAGTCAATTGGCTCTCGTACAACATTGTGTGCCGTGTCAAATTGATATCCTACAAATTGAGAAAGATAACAATCAGATTTGACTTTGCGAAGCATAATTGTTTCAATTTCTTTAACAATTTATTGTAAAATGAAACTTAACATTTAAATGTCAGAAAACATTCTATAGTGAAATAAATATGATAATTTATGTTTCAACACTTTGTAAGGGCATACTAATGAATTTGAGAAATATTGCTGAAAATGAGTTAGAAACACTAATGATAATACAAACACATGCTCACTTTATATTCTTTGACAACTGGGTGTGTTGAATTTTCAATTGGTCTTTTATCTAAGCGTTTCTGCATGTCCACCAGTTTGTGATGGTTCTCTTGGTCATTGACTGCTTGGTCCACATAGTTAAGAATTTTTTTGATGCTGATAAGGCCTCTCTGTAGTTTCTCATGCTCAACTGTACTCGCTGTGTTAACAAATTATATTTAAGTTAAGCTATGTATGTATATCAAATAATTTTAATAAAAAATCATACAGACATTGTTTCTTTAACCCTTTAAACCCTCACAATGCATTAAAGCATCGTTATGCATCTCTGAAGAATTACCTGATTTCCTGCACCTAGGGGTTTTAAAACAAATATTTTCACGGAACTGTTTTAATAATAATGATATCTTTTTTATCATTTGCCACCCACTTCAAGTCATCTTCATCCACTAGAAGTCGAGAATTGCGACAGCAATTCGCGGCTTGTAGTGGATGAGATGACAATGAAAATTCAGGCCTGGAAGGGTTAAAAACTACAACATTTATGTATGTCACTTACTTGATGTGTATTTTAATAGGTTTTCTATGAGAAGACGGTATTTTGTAAGGCGTTGCATGACAGAGGGCAGCAGGTCTTTAAGTTCTAGTCTTCTCATCAGAGGATTACTGGATGCTTCCTGATAAAACATATGCATTTTATTACCACAGCATTTTCTAACGTCAGCAAAAAAGTTCAAAATGCCACACTTAAGCCTTTAACCGCCGGTGCCGTCCATATTCGTTTTTTACAATTTATATCAGCACATTACATATCAGCTTTTAAACCTGTTAAAGATAGAAAGTGACCGTAATCAGCAAGATTTGCAATTTTTTGACCAACATTTTGTCAAATCTGAATAATTTTCACTCACTTGAAGTTGTGGATCGCGTCAGCAAGACACAACTTCGAGTGGGTGAAAATTATTGAATAATATGGCGGCTAAAGGGTTGAGCATTGATTCAATGTTTACCTTGTGACATTTCATAATTAAATTCACAGTAAAGTACACCTTACATTATTAATTACATTTATTTATATACCGTACACAATTTCCAGAAGTTCAAAATTATACAGATATAAGAAACAAGCTGTTATAAACAGTGAAAAAATCTGATCCTCTAGCGCATGCAACATTTTGAAAGAACAAAACAGATTATAGTCTATTTGTCCATAAAAAGAGCAAAGGACACCCCGAAAAAAATAGCTAACTGATATATGTATTGTCTAGTATAAACCATAATGCTGAGAGTTGACAAGAACTATCAAGTGAACAAAGGTTTACCTGCAGGAATAATGCTAGCTTCTGGTCTTTGCGTTGTTTGTTTCGAAGTGCTTCAAGTGCAAAGGACTGATTGCGGCAGAATATGGCACATGCTTTTTGAAATTTAATTCCTGGTTCACCGGCAAACTAAAATGAAGTAAAATAAGTAATTTATTCTGCTGTAGGTTTCAAAAGATAAAACTGATAAAAATTATTTTTTGAAGGCGAATCCTTTTTAGAAATCACTGAGCTAAAAATGACAAATTGGTTTGAAGCTGCTCTCCTAGCTTCCACTTATCATCAAACTTACCCTGTCCAACAATATTTTTCCCACATCTTTTATAACGTGACTTTCTTCTCTTTTTGCCTTGAAATCATTGTTAAGGGAACCTAGAAATAACATAAAGTGTAAATCTGATTGCTTAGTACGGGTACATGTAAGTCATTCCATAATAAACTTAGACTGAGTTATTCATATTACATACATGCTTTAATTCCAGGACATGCATTAAAAAAACACATTATATGAAAATAAGGATGTTCTGTGCTTTTATTTGATATATAGGTATTAGACTTGGGTCGTTTATTAACGCTTACAGCGCGGGGATTGACGTTAGTCGTCAGAATCTGACGTCTACAAATGTCAGATTCTGACGATTAAAGTCAATCCCTGCGCTGTGAGAGTAAACATATTTCTAATGGCCGTAGACCCATAACATAGGTATTCAGATGGATGAGAAAGAGCTAACTAAGACATTTATGCTGATTTCAAATTGAAAAAAACCCCTTCAGTTGCAATGTTTTTCATAAATTAATTCAGCGCTTTAAGGGTAAATTATATCATGACATTTTTCACACTGCAGCAGCATTTCACATCTGAATGTGAATGAAAATTATCAAGTGCCAGTCCCCATATGTATTTACATATAACAATAGTTATCTCACAAAACATCTTCACATAATTTGAAGTTAACCAAATTTGTACCTCCTGGAAATGTATCTCGCTCATAATTTGGATCAAAACATATGCCAATCCAAGATGGGATAAAATAGTATATATTTTAAAACACTCACCATGGAGTTGAATAATCTCATCTAAGTTAGGAAATAACAGCTTTGCCAGATCTTGATAATTCTGATATTGCTCACTTCGCATAGGTTGATAAAAAAGACGGTGCATCACCTTCAGGTTTCGCATGTGTGTCTTCTCTGTGTGAAATAATTCTACAAAAACAAGAGCAAAATACTTTATTTTGAAGTTCCATTGCATTACAGGATTGAACAAAAGCGGTCCCATTAGCAAAGAGCCCCTGAATTATAAATATCCTTTAACTTATATATTAATTTTATCCTGTGTACCTATCTTACTCTTTTTAAAATACATTATAAATATATCATCTAAAAAATAAAAAAAAACTTGATTTAACTTTTTTGCACCACTTTAATAAAACTGTAGATAGAATGTGATATATTTTGCAAAATTTTTGGCAAAAATCAAAATCGTTTTAAATGATAGACATGTATAGGATTCAATTAAGTAACAGACGAAATAGCCAATTTAACTTGATTAGTACAGTAGAAACGAGAGGGGTAATTAATACAAAATACCTAGTGTAGATATGAGATTGCAATGCTAATGACGGGTAAGAAAAACCAAATAAATGTGGGTGGGCTTGTCATAAATTTGAAGAGTACATAATTTAGAAAAAAGATAGCATCGTCATATTTGTGTGACATTGTGTGTTCAGAGATTTTGTGACATACACCTGGTTTCAATCTTTTGTGTGATTTTGAATGAAGGAGGGTGGATTAAATGAGTGTTTAAGTAATTTCTATTCAAACGAAAATTGATATTGCCATAACTATGAGGTGCCCGTAATATGTTCACTTAAATCCAAGATAGCGAGGTTTTGAGACCCAGGTACTACACCACAGTAGTGATAAGGGCAAATCCTTAAGCATTCGCAGAATACCGGTAATAAAGGAAAACAGTTCGGATGAAAAAAGGGATGCAGAGTGGTGAGACTGCCCATTCTGGAAGGTATTTTTATTCAATCATGCATTCCTATAAATATTTAAAGATTGAACAGTAAAGACCAGTATTGTAATAAAGAATTTAATTTTAAAATGGAGAATATTTTTCAAGAATTATACAATACACTAATATGTTAGCACAAACCATTGAGCACTTCCTGTCGCTTGCGTTCCTTTGGTCGAAGCTTTTTCCAAACATCTCTTGGAATCATTTCTTCAAGAGATGGTAATTCAGCTTCCACTTCAATGTCAGAGTCATGTTCTATACGCACTGATGTATCGGAGAGTGTACCACTGAGTACTTCTTGCGATTGACTTGGACTCTCAAGACTCCTGTGCGAAAATATTTTATTCTAGAAATGCCATAGTATTTATGGAAGATCTTGATTACTCCTAGAAACAAGCATAATCTTCAGCTTCGAAGCAGAATGACATGACTGTTTGAATTGGCTTTACTTAATTTGTGTATTAATCTGATTACCTTGACTTGAATATATATTGCAGTGAAATATGTAGGCCTATTATAAAAACCCACTAATAATCAAGCCATATACAGTGTATAAGATAGGCAAGGCGACATCTGGGGAATGGAATAGAAGCTTCACACTGGTCACGCAATCAACACAATACACATGATGAAGTAGGCCTAGCAATGTCTGACGAGTAGATTATTATTTAAATAACATTAAGAAATGACTTTATCGGATATTTAAAAGACAAATAAATGCTAGGTTGGTATGGAATGTTATTTAACTAGACATCTTAAGTGTATTAGAAACAAACGGTTTCATTTTAGCTGCTGAGGTAATTTGCCATTTTTGGGCGAAAATATAAGGAGTTAGGAGATCGCAGTTTACTCAGGAGACGTGAGACTGCATATTTATCAAAATTATGTGTGACAAATCTCAGCAAAATCAATATATTGTACGCACCAGTGGATAATACGCACCAGGCCGAAAACGGGCTCAAAAAAGAAAAAAGTAGCGTACTATACACAGCGATATACGGTATTGCTCAGTTAATTTTACCAGAAGAAAGCCATTAATAAACAGTTGGCTGCTGAGTCTCCGGTTGAATAATGAATTTTTGTTAGCAACAACGTCATTTTCCAATATTTTATTGCCAACCTCTTCACTATCATACATGGCGGAAATTACCGTCGTCATTCGTTAATATACATAACCAAACATGACGGAAATTTCCGTCAAATTGACTATATTTACACCAGTATCCCTGGATACTGGCCTGCACTTCAGCCTGGAAGTCAAAGGGTTAAGGGAGTTAACTTCTAATATTTCATGCCACACTGCGCTTGAAATGGTAATTACCTGGTAGAAGGACTAGAATTTGATGAGCTGCTTGACTGGTTAAGAGCTGTTTTGATTGTGTGCTCATCCACCTGTACATCACTAAAACATGGAATAAAATAACAGCATGTATAATCATTGTAGTCTTCTTATTCAATAGTGTTCATATATCTTAATAGTGCTCATAAAGAGATACATAGATGGATATATACATTAATATATCAACTAACAATGTTCAGATATGTGTGACTGCACAGTTTGCAGCTCTTTTAGACATACATATAAAATATAACTGGTGCTGTCAATGTAACAATAAGTTTACTTTTTAAAGTATTGATCGAATTGTCACTAGCAAAACAGTTGTATCATTGATAATTTTCATAGATCTGAATTTCTCTGTGATTTTAAGATGATATTTTTAAGCATCAATGAATACTTTATTATGTTATTATCAACCAGGTTTCAGTAATGAGTGATATGTAATGGATAGTTACCATAATTGAAAATAAACAAAAACTAAATAAGGATAGGAAAGAGCTTAAATGCTAGAGCTAATAATCTATAATCATACATATTTGTATAAATAATCAACTGATCATTAGTCTTCATAATGTGACGAAAATATGCACTAATTATGAGTGCTTCAATTATTGCAATGGAGTAAACTCCCAGCCAAACAAAACCATTTATCTGCACACAATTTGCAAAGATTCCAAAAAATAAAAACGGAACTGAAACTTCTGTGCTTTTTTTAAAAGCGGCAGGTATTTACACAGAGCCAGTAAAAATCAATAAGGGCCAGTAAATCAACTGTCCAGGGCCAGTGAAAAATAACAGGCTTGCCACTTTGGTATATTTATTTTCACACCCTTTTATTTATGGCTAAGTTATGACTATCAGATAAGGCTGGGGGCCAGAAATTATCTGAAGTTACTGGTTGGACAAGAAGAGCATTACAATCAAGCAAAATACAACAGGCCCCCTATAGCCTTGGTTTCAGACTACATATGTACATCATTGGACAAAGTCTCCTCACCTCTCAATCTCACCAACCTGTAACGTTTTTAATTCAACATTTGAAGGAACATTCTCTCCATAGTTCTAGCATTTAATATTTGTAACTGTTGGTGCTCAGAATATGAGCTCCTGCTTTTATTTAAGATGTTTGGCCACAAATGGTTATAATTAGTAAAATCACACCTTCATAAGTTCGTGCTTTAAAAGTGCTCCAGGATTTTATATTTGTATATGCCTTATCCATCCTGCCGTATCACCATCCTGACGCAAAATAAGTAACAAGATACTACATGTAGGTCTACTTAAGCCTTTGCTCTCTACAGCCCTAGTTTTCTTGAGCTCCGGCAAAAATTTAATTTAGCCATGGCCAGAAATGCTGATAATTAGTATCGCATTCACTCTTCCATGCACTGAAAAAAGTAAGCACTCCACATGTGTTTTTTTTGCTATGGAGCTGTTATGTGTTATATCTGAAGTGTCTGGATCAGTTAGCGAAATGCCTGGTAAGTTTTGAATTCCCCTGGTGCAGTGCTGAGAGTCCTCTTGCTTGCCTACAGACTGAGAGTTGTTACTCAAACTAAAATTTCATGCAGACTAGATTAATATCACTATATAAAGATGTGAATGGCGGCACTGCATGGGAAATATGCTCTGCATCAGCAGTTGACAGACAGATTCAAGAGGCTACAGCTGAAGCAGTTAAATGATCAGATGACACCCTATGTGTGTGAACTCTGACAAGACCAAAGAGCTACTAGTCTTTTTTGGCGTATCCCTCCCGACATTCCATCTATGACAGTGATTTAGGGTGGATCACATTCCCAAGGCCGCCCACGAATGTGACCTTGTCCGACACAAAGACCTGTGATGCAGGTTCTTAGAGGTACATGTATGTTGTCTCCCTCGTATAAACCTTATACTGCCTCTTCCATGTTTTGTGTCTCATAATCTCAGAAAGAAAACTTAATTCCAAGCGCAAAGAGCAAGAACTAAGAAATACCAATATACATTGATTTACTTTGGCATGGCCAATCGCCAAACACTGCATAAAATTGATTTTTTTTAAACTACATATTTGTATTGTAAACATGTACTTTATTTACACAACTTGGATGTTTTAACAATATGTAAATTATATTAGTGCTAGCTATATTTACTGTTGCATGCTATTTTAAAAGGTAATTCAACTTCTAGTTGCCAATAAATGTTATACAGCTTATTATACTACATGCTGATAATCAGTTTTTCCCATTGAACAAACATAATATAGCCAGTGTTGTACCCGCATGTGATGAAAACGGAACATCAGCCCCCAAATTTTAAACATTGTAAGTTCCATGCTGCAGTTCACCCTTTCACCCCTGATTTATTGGGTGTCAATTTGTTTATTAATTCTTATTTAGATAGGGTGAATGATGCATTAACATCGATTTATCATTTTCATTGTCGTAGATGAGAAAACACAACATATGATTACCGGGTAGTATAAATTAAAGTACATGTATTATAATTATTTCCATTGTCTTCTTTGTGCTGCTTGAATAGCAGTTACATAATAATAGTATAATAAATCTAGGGTCTAATGGTTATTATCACTTGCTATCTTAATTTTATAATATCAAAGATAATTATGGCAAATCTAGCACTTAATAAATATAAACTCAATCAAATACAGTATGGCTTTCATAGTGAAAAATAAAAATGAATTACAATTAAGCCACAATCCCACGATCATTAAAGGATATGAAGCTGAAACAAGCCTGGAAAATAATAGTAAATCTTATTATAATACAGGAAAGTGTTGTCAAAAATAGCCTGGCACCACTCAACTTCGCAGCTCAGCATCGCATTTGTATTTGACAAAATAACAATTTCAATAGAAAGAGGATTGGAGAGATACGCAATTGTCAACAGCAAAAAAAGTGTAAACCATAAAAAAAACAAATCAACAAAAGAAGGTTACGTGAAAATGTAATCTTTTTCTGCTGTTGTTCAATCGCAAAATGAAGTTAAAATTTGTCGAAAAAATAAAATCAAAAGTGTTTAACCGTTGTGCTGCTGAATTATTTGTGAGTATTTTACATCCATTTGAAGCTGGAATTGCTAACGCAATTTCCAGCTTCAAATGAATGAAAAATAATATTATTTATGAAAAATAGCCGTGTCCCAAATTGAATTATTTGATTAACTGAGCATCCATCACAAACTGTTTTATCAAATTTAATGATATTTCTATTGATCTGAAACATGATTGAAACCGTATATACTGTCTCAGCAGCACAAGGGTTAATAAGGGCGCCGCCAAACTATAGTGCAGATCAGTGATTATTATACCTTCTCGTCCTTCGTACACTTTTGCGTGATTCTCGTTTCTTATTCAAGCTTTCTGATCGGCCAAGTGAAGGTTTCCTGTGATCAAGTGAACAGTCAGTAGAACAATCAGTAGGTTTAGGTGGGCGAGCAACCATGCATAAGCATGCGGGAGAGTGCCCATCTACAAGATCCTCATGCAAAGAAGACTAAGAGATCAAGTTCAACTAATGCCTATGTACATACTGAAGATAATCTATCACTGATGTTATGTTAGAAAAAAAATATCTACATGATAATTAAACACAAGAAGCCAAAAAATGAGAAGATTAAAAGCAGAGACCAGTACTATAAAGTAAGCATGTTTACATGCAGACAATATTAAACTCAAGTTAGGAAGCATTAGTGTAAAACTCTTAGCAGCATGTCAAAGTGTTGTTAATTGTAAGCACAGCAGCGTTATTTACCAGGTAAATATGGAAGAGATGGGTAATCATCTAGATCATCTGACGTAAATGGTGTACGGTAGCATGGAAAAACATGCACATCAAATTTTGCTCATATGTAAACTTGGATAAAAACGTAGTACTTTTTTTAGAACGGGGACAAATTTGTTTTTTGTTTTCTGACATATATGTTCACGAAAATATGCCACACTTCAGGTAGATATAAAAAATAAATCTAAATATTAGCTTAAAAAGTTATTTGTTTCAAATATAATTTTAATATTTTATTTTTTAAACATTACATCTATTTTATATTACGTCACATAAATACATAAGACACTTTTCTCCAGCAATAATTAATTTTTGTACAAAGAAGTGTTTGAATAAAAAATTTATAAATATAAACTTGTTAGAATGATGTTAATTTTATGTGTGATGTACACTGTATAGTGACATAAGCATTGTCAACAATGAAGAGCTTTATTTTTAATAATAAATTCTAATTATAACTGTGCATGTCAATAACATTATCAGGTTTATCTTAATAATAAGAAGTAACAAAAATTAATAAATAGAAAAATTAAGTTCCCAAATATTAGCAAAAAATAGTGTTATTTAGCTTCACATGTACATGGTAATAAAGCTTGTCTGTTATTTAATTATTCAATTTCCAAACCAGATAGTGGGACAAACTATTTTCCAAGCCCAAAAACTATTTACATTAACAAATATAAATTGGTTAAGTTTTTATATATAATGTGGTAGGTCAATTTGCAATGTATCTGTAAATCGTTATTTTGCATTTAAGTTTGCGATAAGTGAACAAAAACTTATTTCTACAGATGAAATATTATTTAGTAATATATTTGCTTAGCCTTTTAAAATTTAAAACATTTAATTTCATTAAGATTTCAAGATAAATCTACAAGAATCAATAAAACATACAACAGCTGATTCAGTACTTAACTGTGAAATAGACCTTGTTACAAATCATTCAGTTAGTCTATTTTTTTTCTACCTGTCTGTTATTATTTTTAAAAATGTTGTCAATTGCATGTGTTTTCAGTTACAGTTTTTATTACATAACTGTCATTTTATTTATTTTGTGAATGTGTAGAAGGTGAAGTAGGTTTTAAGAAATGAAGAGCTCTGTGAAATCTTCAAGCAAATCATTCAGTCGAAATTTGTGACACCTCAATGTTCACAAATATTTGAATAATTTTGAAAATTAATAAAACAAATTGTGATAATCTTTCCATGCAATTAAAGAGAAAAAGCTGATATTTCTTTAAAAACTATTCTAAGAGCAATATATTTGTCTTTTGATAACCCATGCATAGCTTATGATAAATTTAATTAGAAAAAATAGCCATGCAACATTTTATGATTACATTGAAATAATTCACATGCACATCAAAATAACAAGAATAATATAGTAATAATGCTTAAGGAATTTTACAGAGCTGCTTCAAAGTGCAGAAACTGAAGTTTATGATTAACTAATCACAGAGGAATAACTGAGTTTTAAAAAGTCAAATCACAGAATCAGAAGAATTATAAGCTTTCTACCACCCAGAAATGAGGAAACTAATGATGACGTTGAATTAACAGAAAAAAAAACTGAAAAAAGCTACTGCATGGGAGGCAGTGATGAAACTCAGCAGTGATCACAATGAGATACAACAGCAATGGTGACAGAGAGACACTTAACATCATTCAGTCATCAGTGGTGAAGTGATGTGGCCCTCATCTATATAACTCACTACCCACCTGTGGTCATCTTGTGTGGCTGAGTCAGGACTGTGGCTACGTGGCGGTGTGCCTATAGAGCGGCCGTCCTCTGGTGAGTGAGAACGCTTGTTGATCCGATCTACGTGACCAGCCACCACACTACCCCCATGTCTTAATGACACTGAAACAAAAAGTAGCCTTTTAACCCTTTGATCCCTCACGATGCAATAATGCATCATTTCACATCCCTGAAAACAGGCTTCATTTTCCTACAACTAGGGGTTTTAGAACGAAAATGTACATGAAAATGGTTTACCAATACATGGTAATTTTCTTTCTTTTCCAACCACTTCAAATCATTTTCATCCACTACAAGTCGAGAATTGCGGCAGCAATTCGCGGCTTGTAGTGGATGAAGATGACAATGATAAATTCAGGCCTGAAAGGGTTAATAAACAGTGTTCAAAGTATTTCCATTTGTCCGACACAGCCAAAAAGTGTATCTTAAAATCAATACAGTAGCTACAAAGGGATTATTTGAAAGGACGTTAATTTTTCATTTTGTAAAACACATTTTATAAAGACACAGTCAGTTACAATCTGAATTGACGACCTTGTTTACAATGTTGAGTCTTCTCTACTTTAATAACTGCATTTAGTGGGATAATAAATTTGATAAAAGACTGGGAATATCTGAATAATAGCTATTGACAATTGCTGAGATTTTGAAATTATGTTAGCAATTCTATCTAAAAACTAGATCAGAGTCGTTTTGTCGCAAGCCATTAAAAGCATTCCCTGGTGGAGGTGACATTACACAAATAAAACTGAACTGTCAGAGGTCAAGCATATACCTTAATATACTTCAATTTCGCGAGTATAAAGTTTTACGCAAACCCGATTTTTGACCACTTCGCAGTCTGTTGATTTCGCACAAAAATAATTTTTAAAGTTGGCCTGTTTTGGCCTGGAGACACAAATGCGCAACAAAAAAATTAAAAACTTTCGCAGCTCTAGTCTATGGACATGTTTACATCATTATGGTCATATTAGGATAAAAAAATAAAAATACTGTTTTGCTGATGATTTTAGCCTGATTGTGCCGCTTTAATAGCAGTCATCGAAGAAATCACACAGAAAACAGACTGTAAGGACTTTGTAAAGATGGCTGAGAATAAAATGGGAATAAAATAGGAAAAATCGGTATTAATTTCTGTTTTTTATCATAATAAAAATATATTTCAATTGTTGTCATTCAGTAATTTAAATATAAATCCTGGGACTTTCACAAGCTAATGTGACACTCACACGAATGGATTACATAACCACGGTTGACATAGCAGCGGGAGTCACACCCTTTAAAACCCAGTCCCAAAGTTCACGAAATACTAATGTGGTGAACAATATTTCGCTGGAAATATGATTTCGCGCTCAAGGTCCTTGTGCGAAATGCGCGAAAATTAATTCCATGCAAAACAAAAGTATATTACAGTATATATGGTACTGGAACCCATTGTAGGGTTTCCTATGGATAAGAAATGAAGGAAACTATAAAGGCCTATAAAGCACTCATACTAATGTAGGATATAGACCATGTAGAGTTTTTTTTTAATGGCAACCAAGTGAACAGTTCGAAATCAAATTTTCCCATCCTACAGTAGGCCTACAAAATATCAAGTTGATTGCATTACATATAACAGTTTCTCAGTTAATGACACATCCAACATATATTTGGTTGCCATCTTGGAAAATGGCTGATCAATGGTCTGATTGAAATGGCTGCAAATCACAGGTCCACCCAGATAACCAGGGGATAAAAAAGGCTGCAAATCACAGGTCCACTTAGATAATCGCTTCATACATCATATTAATTAAAAATAAATAAACTGTTGAAGCTAAATGTCAGTTTTGAGTAGTAGTAAGTTAACAAAAAATACTGAATCTGTGCATGTCTCATGTAAAGGACTTTTTTTTTCTTGTCAATGATAAAGGTGATGTCAAAAATTATTGCAGAGACAATGAGAGTACATGTACATAGTTAGTAAATACACAGTGATTTAGAATAAGTTACAGATATTTAACAATAAATTGAAAATATATTATTGGAAGAAAAGTTGCAGGCAAGCCAGCAGAGTTTAAAGAATTAGTCTACCTACCTTCCTCCGCAACAGATGCTGGTGCATTAACAAAAAATGTTGTTGTCTTGGCTGTGGATTTATTATTCTCGTGAACAGAAGGCAATGAGAGAGTACGTTGGACAGAGCTTAGTCTCCGCTCATGATCGTCTGTAGCCTCTTTAACTAACAACACATATGTACGGCAAACTACAGACAAGTGAACATACTCATCAGACAAGACGAAGTGTGGCATCATCTTTCTCAGTGACCATTGTATTCCTCAACCATTTTTGACTGACATCAAATCCACTCAGCACGTACGCACAAGGGGATAATGAACATACAACTTGCCAGCTGACAGAAACTTACCTTGTAAATGCAACTAGGAATTATTTGCTTTTCAGTCCGTCTGTATTAGTAATGTGGCTAGAAGGTATCAGCAAAAACATATGCCAACAGATGTGGATTTTACTAGTTAATTTTGCATCATGTTATTTTTAGAATGTATCAATTTTGATATGTCTTATTTATATGTCTCATTTATCATTTAAAATAAGCCTGATTTATCATCGGTTCTTTTTCAAGGATCCAATGATAAATCAGACAATTTTTTTTCAAAGTAACTATGTCTCTCATTTCAAGTAACCCTTGATGTGTGTACAGTAGAGCCTGCTATGAGCTAAACTTTTCCGAGAGCAGCCAATCTCCAATGGGAGACCACTTGGCCATTCCCCAAATACCATTTCCTATACAAATGAATCTCCTACGAGCAGCCAGATGCCTTAAAAGGCCACTTTTCCTGTCACATGGGTGGCTGCTCTTAGCAGGTTCCATTGTACAGAGTGGTACAGAGCTACATTATTCTAGATAAATTTCTCCATTTCTTGCAGATTACTGAAGGCCTGGATTACTGTCCTAGTAATTTTCAATTGTAATATGAGGAGGAAGCCATAAAACCACTTCTGTCTGCAATGTCAGTTTTAATAACAAGAAAAAAAAATAACAATCAATTATAAAAGGATTAGTAATGAAGTGATTTAGTAACAATGAATCCAATATATATGTAGGTTACCTAAGTCATCGTCCTCGTCATCACAAGCTGCACGTATGGTAAATACAGGTTGTGGCATGGCTAGGGCTGTAGGGCTTGTGACCACTTGGTCTTCGGGCTGTGTTCGCAATCCGTGTGCTTCTCTAATTGCATCTTTAACTGTGTGCGTATAGTATGTATTAAGTGTTAGCAGCCATATTATCCAGTGAGTGGTCAGTAGTTATGTTGTGGGTTAGTTCCAAGATGCATTTAGTATAATTATGTGCTTAAGCTATCACAGGAGAGCCTTAAGTGTCAGTTCAGATATATTAGGCATTGATATACTTACTTTTTATCACTTATTGACACATGTACCAGTACATGCATTTACAATCGCTAATTAGGTTATATATATAGTTAGTTTTTTTGTGCCGAAAACTTGACTCTAGTTAAGCAATATAAATTGCGTGATTTGTGAGCTCCTACAAATTACAGTGACTTGGAAGCGCCAGAAAGGCAGGGGCAATTGATCCTGATTAGCTGGATATGGTAAACAAATGAGTACCTGCATGTGGAAAATCTACACCTTAGGCCTGAATACCAATGAGATTGTAATTTCATATCAAGTCAAGTGTTGGCAAATTGGATGTTAGGAGTCTGATAATATACATGCAATGGGTGGATGGAAACGATGGATGAATGGACACACAATACAACCATGCAGACACCACAACTCTCCATCAATAAACAAGAACGCAAAATAGCAATCAAAGCTATTTGTTCCCAGAAAAAAATGTGAGGAATACAATGGACATCATCATTTTTATAATGAAAAAACATGTGAATTGTACAGATAGAAATCTGAAAAAATCAATTAAGATTACAAAACAGTGGGAAAAAGGAGAAAAATATACACATTCAACAATTTTTTTTAATGTGCCTTAAAAACATGAATACAGTGTTTGTAATGAGCTAAGCCAATAATTCGTACTTACAGGGAGTGGAGGTCCCTGTGGTAGTCCACAGAAAGTTTGAAATCACAACTGTTCTTTAAGCCTTTCTAAAGCTATTTTAGCCCAATTTATTATGGTAAATAAGAGTCGACCAGTGATATTTTTGACCACAGTTCGTTCTAGATCAGTTTTCATTTGGATGAAATAATAATATTGACTAATATTTCCTTTAAAAACCGACAGATAGACACCATCCTACTTTATCTGACAAATATGTTGCAATCAGATAACCCAGCACAAACACTGTAAATATTGCAATTGAAAAACTAGGGCGAAAAAAAATAATTGCTTGCGATTGATTTATTTGAAAGTAACCTCTGCATAGTCAAAGAAAAAATGGTTAGAGGTCTATAGAAAAGTAATAACTGCATTCGCAATCTTAGAGGATCAAAAATATATTTACATTTCTGCTTGAAAAATCTTGTATGGATTTGTAACAACTCAAGAACAACATTTACAGGTATTCTTTTTAGGTATCAATAACATCATGCAGAGCTCATCATGCCATATGTCTGCTGACCTTTTCTAGGTATTAGGCAACAGTTATCAGTTGACATTCAAAGTTATGCATTCGTCAATATAAGGAGAGATCCATGCAAAGGGCAGTAATATGGAGTTTTGCTCAGCACATAAATTGTTAAGATTAATTTGACTTTGAAAGTAATTTACCATGGGTGTTGTGATTATTTTCCAAGTGTAAGTGGAAAATTCCTGAGAGCAGCATGCAATTTAGATAGAATGCAGTGATAAATGAAAAGTTTAATCATACGTAAATCAGAATTATGCTGCTTTTCAATCATGCATACTGTTCTAAAATTTAATTTATTTATCAGTTGACTAGATTTTTAAAAAGGTAAAAATAGTGTAAAGCATAGCTAATAAAACAGTGCATATTAAAATCTTGACCATTTCCTTAGAATTAAAATTCCCAGTATTTTTTTCCAAATAAATAATAAACCTTCAAGAAGTACACTATCTATATCTCAAAAGTACATGTAATAATAGATAATTTATTGACAACAGAACATAATACATACTGGCAGCAGGGTTGTTGGTACTAGGTTTTCTTATCACTTTGTCCAAAAGAGACTGTCGTTTCTTCTTGCCAACACAGAGCTCCGAAAGAGATGGGATGCAAACTTTGTGGATGGCAATCTCACAATCTGTCAGCAAAAAATTCCATTTATATTGAGAGCCAGACCATTTTATCAACATCATCCCCCAGCAGCTAGCATGTGGTTTGTGTCACTTATTTAAGTGGTGTACATGTACATTCAGGCTGCTGGGGGTCAAGATCACCAATTGGAACAAATCATTTGGATGTAAAAGGCTTCGAATAAGACTTGTAAAACAATACAATATCACAAATTATTATAAATTGAATGATATTTATAATAATTGATCATATGCTTTAAAAATATCTTTTGAAACTGAGACACAAAGCATGCATTGTATCTATTTTTTTAGCAACATCACTATGCTGTGATATTAATGTAAACTGTGACCAACACATACCATTCTCACACTAACTTCTCCACACTCCTAAAATGTACTACCGTAATAGAAATCCAAAAATCAGCAAACAAAGAGACGCTGACCCCATTCTTGTCTAATGTTGGCCTACGATTTAGGACGCCGACCCAACATTAAACAAACATTGGAAAAAAATGTTATGTTTGCTGGGTAGAATGATGATGCTTACATTGGCATTGGTAACCCTGATACCCGACACCCCATAGTAAGCCACGACAGCAAAGGCAGTAGGTGAGAACTGTGACGTGCATAGGAACCAAGTGATGCCCTTTCTCTACTAGGAGCTGCAACCAGAAAACATCCACAAATTATTGCCCGCAGCAGTAATTATCATGAAGTCATGAAAGGGCAACTTCAACAAGATAACTAAAAAAGCTACTTGTTTAACTCATTGACCGCCAAATTATTCAATCCACATTTTTACCCACCTGAAGTTGTGTCTCGCTGCCGCGATCCACAACTTTAAGTGACTGAAATTTATTCAGATTTGACAAAATAGAGGTTAACTACCTTCAATTTTTTCTGATTGATATCACATTTTATCTTTGAGATGTTTAAAAGGTGGTACTAATGTGGTAATAAAAAAAAGCCGAAAATATTCGGGACCGGCGGCTAAAGGGTTAAATAATGGAGCTTACTATGGTAATTATAATGTAAAACTAATCACTCACCCTTTTTGACTTATTAAAACCTTTGAACATTTTCTTATCCCTATCTCTGGCAACATATGTTTCTGTCCGCTCCAGCATGCCACTGTTTTTTGATGGGTTAACTCCTACGTGCTTTAGGAATGTGGCCAAGGCTGATGCCATTGCTTTATTTTTGTCTGAAATCTTGTCATTTTCACTGCAAAAAAGGATGTATACATGTGTGTTGAGAATGCAAAATTGATGACTTATTCCCGGTTGCTAAACTTTGCCATTAATTAACAATGAAATACAAACATTCAAATTATAGACAAGGAATGTATCTTTGCAAACAAAACAAGAACAATAAAATTTTGTCAAGCATGCAAATTTGTTGTTTCTACTAGTCATTGCCCAATATTGCTCTATATATTTAACAAGGCAAATAA
The DNA here is from genome assembly GCA_964017125.1 of Flabesymbios commensalis. NCBI lineage: Eukaryota > Metazoa > Annelida > Polychaeta > Terebellida > Flabelligeridae > Flabesymbios > Flabesymbios commensalis. The sequence continues at coordinate 57,574,459 of OZ024905.1, forward strand.
CAAATGGCAATTTTTTCCCTAAAAGTGCTACCAAAGATTTTTGTGAGCAGAACAATCAAAAATTCTAATTAGTTATTAACTCAATTCACAAGGTGATGTTTTTATCCACAAAAATGTAATTGAAGAAACTCTAGGATAAATTATTTTAGGTCACTTCAAGACAAGATAAAAAATTAGCAGAAATAAATTTATATAATTACCTGTTCCATTCGAAGTGTGGAAAAAGGTACTTTTCCACAATTCGAAGTTCAGCCTGCTTGTCCATGTGGCCGTCGTGTAGCTCGTGAGAACCATACAAGCTTCCCAAACCTACAATCAAAATGTAAAGCCACATGTTACAGAACAGATCTATTTACTGTGGTAGCATTCAATGGCTTCAACTTCGCTACAACTACAAAAGTGTATGAAGGTCCCAATAAATTCTTGCAAATGACCTTGATAAATAATATAATTAATATTTCATACAGATTGAGCTTAAGATGTTTTAGTGTTGGGTCAGTTGATAACCAACATTAAAACAACTTAATGGTCAATGCATGTGTCAGGAGGAGAGATTCAAATTTAACAATTGTATCTATTGAGGGACAAATTATATAATTTTGTAGCCATGTAAAGAAAGTAACAGCACTGCGAAAAACGAGTTGCTTTTGCATCCAAAGAAATACAATTTCTTTTAAATGCTGAACAGGGGAAATAACGTTGCTTTAATTATATGGTTTCTGTTAAAAAGAATGAGAAATATAATATTCAGAAAATAAACTTATCTGCCTTATAGACTAGATAAATACGTCACTGATGAGGGGGAGATTTATTTTAATCATTAGACTTGAAATAAACAAAATATTGGTGAATCTAAAAAGTGAACCACAGGGCTAATATTAGATATTAATGGCTTGAGATGTTATAAGTTTAAAATAATGTAATGAGATTAGGTTAGCCACAAAACCACATACCTGCCAAGACAAATCAGACTGTGTGGGTGACAAACCACCCACACATCTCTTATTTATATGGCAGGCCTAAAAAAACAGTAGAAAAATCCACCCCCTTCTTCTTTATGGTAAATTATGTCAACAAATCTGATCAGTTAATATCATTTTTCAGCATATGCTAATAAGGAGGGTAAAATGTTTAGTTGTGTCAGTTGCAGTGGCCACCAGCGTATGACCATGAGCGTGTCCATTCACTAGCCAGCGCAGTGACAAAGCCACCCCCCATCTCAAAGACCTGTGGCTGCATCTAGCAGATTACCCGCCATAATAGATGCTAATTGATTTGTTTCTGGTAGAGTTGTATAGGACGAGCATATTAGGCGTGCACCTGCTTTATGGTGAAGAAGGCGGAGGAGGTGCGCTGATATGTTTGTTTGCCGGTCGCGGGCCTTCAAGTCAACAGGAGACTGGGTGATAGAGACGGGGGAGGGGCTAATTATCATAATCCCTCCCATGTCAACCAGCAACCTGTTGGCTCCACGATAACCCCTCCCCCCACTCCGACAGGTAACAGTGCTGTAGGACAGCAGCACAACACGTGATAACGCCCACTTCACCCTCCTCCTACTTTAGCCACACCCACACTTTAATTTGGACAACTCCGTCACAGAAAAGTTGCTAAAAGTTTGTCTTGTTTAAAAACTAGGATAGCAGACTGGAAAGAGCAATATTTTACTCTATGATTCGTCCTAAGTGTTGTCATTGATAAGACCCTACACGAAAATAAGGATTAACTGAATAGAAACGTGATTTTAATTGGATTTAAACTAAACACACTAACACAAATTTTATGTAGAAAACATGTTATGCAGGACGCATTTCAAATGATTCAAGTAACACTTTGAATGCCTTTCCCAAATGAAATATATCCACATTGATTTACTAGGTGTGTTTCAGACAAAATATGATGAAAAGTAGATTTCAGAATGCACACAAAAAAACTTTCTCACCAAGCGCACGCTTATTACGAAAATCTTGGAGAAGCTCAGATATCTGATTCTGAGCAATGATTCTTGACAACTGAAATATGGATCGTAGGGCATCTTCTTTCTCGTACTTTGGCTGTAGTACCTGCTCAATAGAGGTCAATATACTGGGATCCACGTCCACCCTCAGTGGCTAAAACACAGAAAAAAACAAAACAATCATATCACTACACTTTGAAGATGCACGACACAAACAAAGCTGTCTTGTTAAAAGTCGGCACAGGAAACTGTTAGCAAAGTTCTTTGTGACTGTGACGTGTGGCAGTGTTTGCCTTGGCAAAGTGATGCTGAGCCAGAGTAGCAGGGAAGCAGACTTACATCCCCCTAAAGCACACAATTCTTTCTGCTGTCACCACCCCTCCTGCCTCTTTCATCACTCTGATGTCTATTATGTCACACATGACTATTACCTCACATGTGCACAACACCTGACAAAGCCTCTTCTACTAATTTGGCACAATTAGTATTACATCAACCCCTTTGTTCTGCAGATGCTGAAGAGATGTGCACAAGTCAGCATCAGCCTGGCACACCTTCTGCCTCTGCAGCTGCCTCCCATCCACCTATCACTAGCAGTCTTCACCAGAATTTGGGCTTTCTTCTCAAGCAAATCCACACAGTCTTTGTCTTCTTTGTTTTCACATGCACAACACAAAGACAGCTTTAGTTTGCAGATGAAAAAGTGACATTTCCACTCAACAGAAGATTCAAACAACTTCATTGAGATCTAGACAATTACATAAGCTCAGCCACATCTCCACATTTCTTCTGCTAAGAACAACAAAAGCATCTACATGCCCCCGAGGCTAAGACGGCCAACCTCATTAGCATAACAACGCAATTGATGAAGCAAGACAACTAGAAAATCGGTCACGATTTCAAGACATGCACAATTTGACAAAGTTATTTATTACGTCATTTTAGAAATATCTGTCATCATTTTGATACGCGAAGATACTACAATTAATAAATTACGGCGAAAATTGATAAATTTTATTGACTTGTCCAAATAAATCTTGGTAAAAAGCGACTTTAAAAGTTAGTTGTTTGCGTGAAGTGAGGTAGTTATGTGAAGGAATGTGACACTGGTATGATAAAGCGGGGAGAGCGGCGTCAGTTGAGAGAGCAGATGGTGGGGTTCACAGTGCACGATAAGGCTAGAGACACATGTAGACCCGTATTACACCATGGTCAGCTCACCACGCCCCATACCCTCACCTCATTGACCTGTGAGGCGCCATCAAATCACACTACAAATGCCGAGCGACCTGCTAGCAGCAAGTCAGTCACAGTCGTCAGCCATGCCGACATTGTAAAAAACACGACCATGATGACTAAAAAACAAGCACCTGTCGCCCCTGACATTGATACCACATAAAACGTGGCCTGTTCTTTTCAAATATATCACACGCAGAAAGCGTACGCCCAAAGCCTATTGTACATGTAGGTAAGGCAATGCATGTATATCAAATATCAATTATTATATTTAAAACGAAAAAAAACACATTTACAGTAATCGTTGAAACATTAAGAATATAACTATTCCATACGTGTATATATTAAATTTACATATATATATATACATATATTAGGTGGAAATTTTATATTGGTGGAAATCCTAAATAATAAGATTCAACCATACTTTATCGCTCACGTTGAACAATGAAGGAAAACCACGTTGTTAATACCAAAGCGATTTGATCGATGTCAATGCAATACAAAATTAAACATACAATCAATCTAAATTTCTATGGCTACAGATAAAAGTGCTTGAATGTTTGTTAATCTCTTTTTTTACTCTCCCAGCACTGATTCACCTTCACATGTAAATTTCTACCGCCAGTCCCATCTTAAGGAGGTGGGAATAAAAACACAATTTAAATGTAAACTAAGAACATCTCTATTCCAAGTTGAAACACACTTACAGCTCTGTCGACCAGGAATGTGGAGTAGATCTCGTAGACCCATCTTTTCATCTCTTTCATATTGCCTTGGCTGTACGTCTCCGTCATCAAGTAAAACAACTGCAAATAGAACAACTTCTGTGATGTATGTGTACCAACTCATGTACCAAAACTCCAGCAAACTCAAGACGCTGACACAACGCTGAGCCAACGTTGGGTCAGCGTCTCGTATTTTCTGGGACGATACTCTCCTTTCGTATTTGAGGGATGTAATTTTAGATCGGCCACTTTAGGTCCTTCCAATGCGAAGCGGACTAATTAGAATATATAATGAAATATCATTGTGAGATAATGTCATGGGATATTTTGTATTGATGGAACGTGCGTGTCATTATTATTATCCTCTGCTCTGAAATATAAAAACGTTGGTTTAAGTGGACAATCGTGAACTATTGTTGGTTGAACATCTGAAAGGTACGCCCAACATGGATTCGACAATCGTAAAAATACAACGTACCTGTATTATCTATATGATCAGAAATGAATCATGCTTTTCTAATACCATGTATATATATATATTATATTGTTTCGAAAAAAAGATAACTTCATATGAATGAAAAGTTTGATGGTGAATGTAACATTTTCTCAAGAGTGGATTATTAATGGTATGCCATGTGGCGTATATTTAAAGCGATGTTGTGTTTAAAAGGTTAATGCCAATATTCAGACTCCGCCGAGATAAAGACATATAAACTTTAATATTGCTCAGTGCACCACTTACAATTTGACGTTTCTTTTGTACAGAGCTACCCTGAAGTGAATGGAGATGAGAACGTAGAGACCTCCCTTAGAGATAACTAGTAGTGTGTGGACGACTCTCTCAGGACAAGAGGATTTGCAACCAGAAAGTGATCGGTCTTAAAACACTTGTCCTGCTGGACCCGGATATATATTTTTCAAACCAAATAAAAAGCACTGAAATTGATAAAATATTTTGTAGAAGCTGTTCAATTAATCAAAAAATCCATATTTGGAGACTCATATTTTTAGAAAAAAAAAATAGAAAAAAATAAAAATAAAAACGAAAACTCAGCAGCACACGGGATAAGCAGAACCATACATAAGCAGAAGAAAAAACTATTCTTTTAGGGAGGAAAATTATACCTTTATCTTTTATACACCATAATCTGATTTTTTGCATGCGCGCTCAAGACTAAACTTGATGCCGGCGGCAACATTTCCATCAAACACACGTTATTAAACCAATGTTGTTTTAATGCTGAACTATCGAATACGATATTGACCCAGCATGGAAACAACATCGTATCAGCAACTCGCCTTTGAGGTTTTTTTAATATTGTGCTTAGAAGCGTTGCGAGCATCTCTTAATATATCTCTTTATTTTTAATTTGTATACTAGTACATGATAACTAGGTGGTATGGTGGCCAGGATAATAAACATATCCAGCTCACACATCCAATCACTGTCACAACCCGAGCTGACATTATAAATATCAAATGTCTTATACGGACTGTGGAGAGCAGTGGCGACGAGTGGTGACATCGGTAATTATTGTGCATGGTGTGGAGGTTTGGAGCGTGTGAAGGCCTTGGGGCCTTGGTAACAACTTGTAGTTGTTGATGTCGTCAGTGTGAGCCGTCACCACACACACACACACCTGCATTTCACCTGCCCATGGCAGCACGCCCTGGTGTCGCCCCCAGCTATCATGTAACCTCCCCACACACTCTCACTGTGTCCCGCTCCCGGTGGCTCGACATGGGTCCGGTTTACAGGCCACATGGAATCTGCTGTCCACACAATTACTGGACTACCTGGGACGCCTCGGTTTTCACTAGTTTCAGGCCGCGGTCAAACGGCTCGGCACCGCTGGGTATTGTTCTCTGTTTAATCGGCGCCGACTGCAGCGTCTTAGGTTAGCTTCTTTTGAACTGCTATTACGCGGGCCAGACTAATGATCCGCCGGATCTTTGTTCACCACAAATAATTACTGACATGTCTATTGAGACGCTGGCCAAGAGTTGGACAGCCTGAGGTGGCAGCGGGTGCAAGCGACCCCAGCAAACACGGGGCGCACCGCCAGCGGTGGCTAGAAGTCAAAGACATTGGCCTAACCTATAGCCAGCGCTTGGCCAATATGTCAGCCACACAGGTGACCTGTGAAGGGCAACTTGAGCCTGACATGTCCCTCAGACTAAACTCCCGAGCTGTGCCAGTGCCATGTAACAGCCCTCTAGCAGTCATGGGTGAGTTGCAGCTGTTGGTTCCATCACTTTCCCTGAAGGTCACTTTCTATTGAGTAACGTCCAGCTTTGTCGTGTGTTGACGCTGGTGAGGCGAGCGGTCACGCTTATCATCGTCTTCAGTTACCTTGTTGGCTTGCCACTTGTTTGTATTGGCCATCACGCAGGTCCAGAGAAGACGACAAGTTCTGAATAGACACAGTGTGCTGTGGCACACTCCACCACGACCACACCGCTTGCACACCCATTGTGCAGTAGTCAACGCCAATTCTATCAACTGTGTCCAAACGTCCAACCATTAAGAAGCAATTGGGACTTAATTTCCTCATTTTCCACTGCACGTCAAACATGATACTATAAACTGTGCCAGAGCGTCAAACCATGACAAATTAAACATCATTTTTTGCATAATTTCAACCACACATCTGATCTATATTGATGCAAGGCTGTACGTGAGGCATACCGAATTACTAAATTAGTAGGTCTACATAAAATATTTAACCTAAATTGATAAAACTAATTGATTAGTCTAATCATCATTACACGATTCTAGAGTATAAATAATGTTATTTACTTTTTATTTATTTGAGGTGGATTTATTTGCCACTGCATGCGCGGATTGGTTTTGGTCATGGTAGGCATATCAAATAATATTATATGCAATATCAAACAGTGAAATCTCGGGTCCGATGTGACAGACAGCCAATGTGGGATCGCGATTATCCGCGAGATCCCCAAGCATGCATAACATACATTGTGACGCGCAATTGTGACATAATTCGTTTATCTGGACTGCGCCTTATAGTAATTGGCAATTTAATATGTGACTTTCCTAATATCATTAGTTGCGAGGTAAGTCACACAAAGTGAGGAATGAATGCGTGGGTCCTATATACGTAAATATTGTGTTTCATCGGTGCCAATAACAAAGGCTGAAAATAATTTACCGAACTATTAGACATATGACGTAAGGCCAGTTCCCCGTAATAACATAATAAATCATTGGGCATCTTAATAAATCGGGAGTCAGCCCTGCGCCGACAATGTGTACCAAAGATGACAAGTGACACGAGCCCGTGGTCTGTTATAACGGGGTAAACCAGCTGTGGAACATTAAGTATGATAAGGAAGGTGGTGTCACGGGCTGGCGAGCAGTCTACAAGTCACACGGCAATCCTGAAAGCAATCTCCCGACGCCGCAAAAGACAAAAGATGCCACTTATGGCCAGTGGCTAGCTCCCACACCGCGTCTTTACCGGTGTCATGCACAGCTCGCCACTGGCGTGCACGGCGCATTGTGGACCTCCTTGAGGTGATATTAATTAGCATGAGACACAAGAGGCTGCGATGGCTTGTAACGGCGTGTCTCTGTGCTGGATAAGCGACAGGGGATGTCACCCGTAAGTGTGGACCTGCCAGACTAAATCTTGGTGCATTGTAAACTACCAGGAAGCACGACACGTTGACCCAATGCTGGGCTTATGACGGCACAGCGTCTACAGTTGGGTCAACGTGTCGTGTTTGCTGGGATAGCCGAGTCACAGACCGGGACAGTGAAGCTTGGGTCAAGACCCAGCCGGCGGCTCACCATCTCCCGATCTCTCACAAATGAATGATGATTCACAGCTTTCTTTTCAATTTGCTGACCTTAAAACCTCTGTAGATTTTATCCCCGTTTATGTGGCACGTTCGCTCCACGGTGGAAAGTTGATAAAAGACCTCCTGCTTAGAAACACAGAGTGCTAGCCTGTGGCAGTGCTCGCTTTGGACTATACGGGAGAGTTTGATCTTTCCGTTACATCAGCTATGCCGTCCTGGTCTATAATTCTCTTTCTTATCCTCAAACAATAGGTTCGCACCTGCACAATAAGAGAGGGGCTTGTCTGACCAGGCAGCGGCAAACGCGTGACCGACCAGCTACGTGCCCTGTCCCTTTCTAAGATTACCAGACAACGCTGGCCAGGCCCATTTAAATTATTTGTAAACTGATCTTTAAAAGTCTTCAAAGTGAGAAACGGTTATCTAAAGATCTCGAGTTACATGTTCTACTCCGTGTAAACTTGTCCAAATAACGCAATAGGTCAAGCAATAAATTATTCCTAATTTTCAAGGACAAACAAATAAACTAGAAATTATGATCGCGTAATGGTGTAATGTTATATCCCGATCAACAAATACTAGCTAATGGAATGATTTTTAAAAGAAAAATAAACCATCGACAGTGGCTGATCGGATATCAGTTTTACATTTTCTATGCAAGCATAGAAAAGGCTATTGTTAAGATGCTACTTTATCTGATACAATGCTTTAAAAAAAAAGACTTCAAAATAATAAGTACTATAATTATAAAATATGGAAATAAAAACTTATTTTTGATTCCCTCCGTATAACGCAGTGATGTCACATAGTTTTTAGTATTATCTCATACCAAATGAATTGCGTTGGAAAGCCATGAACCAAAGCCGGGCCAGCGACATTGTCCTCCATGGACGACTGAGCATCGCTTCTGGACCCAGCAAACACAAGACGTTCAACCAATGTTGTTTTAATAATAAACCATCGTCCTCGACGTTGGCCCAACATTAAAACAACATTGGTTCACCGTCTCGTGTCTGCTGGAGAGGGTATATTTAGGGAGGTGCCATAACTGATAATGTAGTAACACGGGTATCTCGTGGACATCATTATTAGAATAGACGCTCCAGCTGGGCGGAAAGCCTCGTGTCCGCTGTCACAGCAGACACCAGGCGTTCACCTGATGTTAGCCTAATGTTGGGCCAGCGTCGCGTAGAGTATTACACTAATATTAAAGAAACGTCTTGTGCTCGCTCTTGGTATAAATGCAGGATACATAAATCAGTCAGATGTGGAGCCTTCTGCAAGTTTAGTTCTATAACAGAACACCAATTATATATCCTACTTTTTTCAGTGACATTCGATATTGTTGATGTTCACATCACCCAAGGTACTACTACGGTACCACAGTACTAAACATCCATACACGTACCTTTGAACAGATTGCTACACTGAATATGAGGAGGCAACGCAACATAACCGCACTCCTCAACACAGAAGATCGCATCATCAGATTCAACGCCCGCACTTTTGCTGACACGGTTCACAACTTCATGCGGATAAATATATATTTTTATATGAATTTGGTGAGTAAACATGACACTTCGCCGTCTTGGATGTGAAAGACTTTATCTGCCAAATTACAAAGAGGCAGATAACCCTTTCATTTCAAATGTGACAACATATTCAACTTTTAACTCGTTGATTTTTCGATTGTCCTCTTATCCATGTATATGTTTTATTTATTTATGAAATTAATGTGATCTTGTTAACGCAATGTAAAGCTCAATTACTTTTAAAATAATTCTTGTCAAGCAAATAATAAATCTCCAAAATTTAGTATTTATTGCATTTAAGCATCTACTGCAAATTTTTAAGCGATTGTTATTTATTTATTATAGCTTGGTATTTTCTTAATGACATGCATATTCGTCAAGGTTATAACGTATAATATAACCTTTTCTCCATCTCATGGAATGCACCTGGAATATGACATAACTTCAAAAAAGTTTAAAAAAGGTTAACGTCCATTTTGTCAAATCTGAATTATTTTAACTCACTCAAAGTTGTGGATCGCGTCAGCGAGACACAACTTTGAGTGAGTTAAAATTTCAATCAAATAATTTGGCGGCAAAAGGGTTAAAGTTAACCCTCAAACCGCTAAACGTCACAATAGTCGTTTTTAATCCATGTTATTAGCCAATCAAATCATTGTTATTGGGAACGAAATGACATGTAGACTTGCAATTGTTTGGTCTCAAGTTACACAAATATGAGTAATTTTCACCCACTTGAAGTTGTGGGTCGCGCTAGCGAGACACAACTTCAAGTGGATGAAAATTTTAATTATTTAATTTAGCGGCGTAAGGGTTGAAAGCGACGTGATAGTTTACGTCAAATTAGGACATGTTCCTCCACCTTTTGTGTCGTACATCTCCCAGAAACCACGACGCATTAAGCCAACATTAGATAGAAATTGGTCCAGAATCAGCCGTCTGTAAAATCTGGTCCATCATTAAGCTCAAGCCCTATAGGGCTTATAATAGTATATATTATCATCGAACGTTCTTTACCTTGAAAATATCTACTTTTGAATTGGTTTTAAACAGGGATTCTATTCTACCCGCGGCCTTAGCAATGTACACCGGGCGACCCGCGATCACCAACTGATAACGCCACTTTAATTGATATTGAAGAAAGGAGAGATGTGGACTCAGAAGCGGGACCCCTATTCGATTTCAATGTCGCCACCACGCTAAACTTTAAATATTCCTGACAAAACCAATCCCGCTATTTAGAACACCTGACAATATCCAGCAATCCCACTTCACATTGCCCGTAGATCTCACAGGTACAGTTAAAACCCAACAAACACGACAAGTCAGGTCAATGCTGGTTTAATGTAGGGCCAACATTAAACCCACGCATCGTGTTTGCTGGGCATGAGATGCGTTTATGTATAAAATAAAATAAATTACAGGGAATAATTTGCTTCAGAAAAATTGTGTAGCAGTTTAGCATACTGTAATGTGTCAAGCTACTATTCTCTATACGAAGAACTGCTACACCAACATATTATTGTGTAGCATTTGCCCAAAATTGCGTAGCAAACTGCACCGCTACACCAATCATATTATTCCCTGAATTACCAAATATTGGTGCATGGAACGAGTCAGAATGGTGATTAATTGATATATTATGTGACATTAAATGATATTACGGTATGTTGAGTTGGATAGTGCGAGAAGATTCAACACGATGTAATTATTTTTATTTATCAGGGTGGGGGGGGGGGGGGGGGTGTGGCGGGGATGACATCAGCGATGAATGTGATCTAACGCCATCTTTATTGACGACGGCATGTATCTACGATCTTATCAAGATTGACAAGTTTTATTTTAAATGACTCGCTTAGTAGCTTACACAATGAAATATTTGTTAGTCATTTCTATCTACAAGCCGATACTTGTTTCCAGCGATCAACATTCGATGAGAAATAATACTGACTGCTCAATGAGTAGTGCGCTAGATGTGAACCAGAAATTACAGTGCATCAATTAATTAATAATACGCCATTCAAAAGCATCCCAGATAACACAAGCTGTGGACCCAATGTTGTTTTAAGGTTCACCGTTGGTCCACTGTATACGACGCTGACCCAGCATTAAAATACCATTGAGTGAACAAGGTGTTTGCTGGCATAGCTGACACTGCGCACAGGGGGTTAAAACCCTTTCAAGCCTGAATTTACCATTGTCATCTTCACCCACTACAAGCCGCGAATTGCTGTCGCAATTCTCGACTTGTAGTGGATGGAGATGATTTGATGTGGTTTAAAAATTAAGGAAAAATGCCATTTATTGGTAAACCAGTTTCATGGAAATTTTCTTTCTTAAACCCTTTATTGTTGGAAAATCAAGTCTGTTTTTAGGGATGCAAAATGATGCTTCAAAGCATCGTGAGGGCTCAAAGGGTTTAAGGGGCATCGATTCCGGGGAGAAAGCATGCATGATAGAGGAGAGATGTTGTAAGAGGTTTATTTGTGGAGAAATGGGATCAGAGCACACGGTGTGTGTGTTATTATAATACACTGACGGCTTGTTTACCTAATCATTCAATAAGGGTATCCCACGATCAGGCGATACATTGATCCAATGCTGGGTTAATGTTGGCACGACGTCGGAGACGGCGTGCCAACATTAACCCAGCATTGGGTCAATGTATCTTATTTGCTGGGTATCCCACCAGGCGATGGCTGCGTGAATACCAAGGCGATACAGCCGCGTACACATAGCCACGAGCTGCTATTGTTTTGGGGCAAGAGCAAGATATATGGTTGTTGTTCAAAGACGCTGTCGACGGATAATAGAATATTAAGTGAAAAGCGCTTCAACTGTAGCGCATTCCCAGCGAACGCGACCAAGCTCGACCAATGTTGAATAATGTGTTTTGGGTCAGCATCACATAAGGTATTATGTTCGCAGGGTCCCCCCACCCCAATAGACACGTACCGGTAACGATTAATAGATATATCAGTTATATGAGAGAGCATATTTTCATTTCAACAATCATACTAATATATATACACGTATAATATTTTTATTGCCATGGTAATGACTAGTATCTGTGAACTTCATACGCAAATTTTACAACAAGTATCTTTTGCGTTTTACTTAAAATTTGTCAAGTAATTTTCGTCAATTTTCGCGCTGTAAGAGTGAAAATATTTAAAATGGCCGTAAACCCATAACATAGATATTCAAACGAAACAGAAAGAGCTAACCAAGACATTTATGATGATTTCAAATTGAAAAAAAACCTTTGGTATCCATGTTTTTTACAAAAAATGTTAGCGCTTTAAGGGTTAAAGAGATGTGAAGCACGTCACTGCGCATACTCGCAGCGGACCGGTAGGTTTGATTATATCTCTCATATGAAAAGCCTCACAATATCCCTATGTTTATGTTTTGACAGTCAGGTGCGGGACGTACATACCTGAGTCGGGAATTATGTCTCATTACTAAGCCGAGTGATAAATAATAACTTTATTTCCCCTGGTTAGAAAAGACAAGCGGAGCTTGAATACAGGTTTGCTTTATTAAAAATTGAACAGCAAAATTATATTTTGGAAAAATGTAACAATTACAAATGCTGTGTTTGTCCCAACGATCCACCATTGTCAAACGGCCAAATATGTGAATGAAACCGTAACACATATTTCACAGTTAAAACATTTATTTGAAGTACGTCTTATCTTAACCAAAGTCCCAACACGCACCGCACGCGAAGGTTACAACAATTTCGGGTCAACCAGCATCGACACCGAGATGCTGGATCAAAGATGAGCCAGCATTGGAACCAAGTCTCACTTAGTCACAACAAAGTTCGACAGCAAGATTTCAGTATGATTGCTCAAAAAGTGCTGTGACCAAAGTCGCATTGGGGGTTAATCAAACCAGTGAATCTATAGGGATAGATTCCTCATACAAGTTATCGCCGGTGATGATATGTTCTGATATTGTCATCAAAAGCTGGAGAAAAACGATAGAAACTCCGGTTTCACTTATCTAGCAGTCAAAGGCTCGAGGGTTGTGATATGGTTTTATAAGTTTTATTTTTTTTCTTGTCCGTTTACATGTCAGCTTTGACATTATTGCTCATTTATTAATGTTTTAATGGGTTCTTAAACCCGGCGATTACAATCTTCTTGGTTGCATTACACATGTATTGGAACAATTAGGATTACAGTACACATGTATGTGTGCACCCAGGAATCGTTTGAACATTAATTATTTACTTTCTCGTGTGTATTACACTGGTATCTATTTACCCATATACAGTAACGATCAATTTTCTGCGTTTCCGTTCCATGCACGAATGTCAGTCATTATCATAATCAGTAGCAAAAACTATCCACAATTGATTTTTTATTAGCGTATGTAAAAACGTCCCCGTCTGGTGATATTACATATTAACCGTTAACATGCTAAGTTACATAATTTTAATTTTTACTCACTTGAAGTTGTGTTTCGCTATCGCGACCCACAACTTCAAGTGGGTAAAAATTACTCACATAATTATGTACAACTTGAATGAAAAACATTAATCAATCTAGCAAATGTAATGCCCATTTACCTGTCTATTTTTCTTATTTTAACCGTTGTCCTGCTACGCCCGTATATATACGCTTTAGAACAGATAATAAATCAAATAATAGGTCACTTAAATGAATAATATAGTTTGTGGTAGATTACCAGTTAGTTAAATAATTCAGTTTAGAAGATGTATATGTTCCCGTCATTTGAAGCTGGAAATTGCGTTGGGAATTCCAGCTTTAAACGACGAAACATACTTCACAATTCAGCAGGACAAGGGCTGAGGACAAACAAAAATATTGAATCACTACGTTTATAACTATGGGTATGGTGGTAGGATGTTGAAAAAATAGATACATGTATATGACTCCTATCTTGATTCAGTGACACTTATCGCAAATATAATGCTAACAACAATTCGCTATGTTCAGAAAATTTTAAGACAACTTTAATATTGTAAAAATGTCACGTTACAACGTCAATCACGTCTAGACTACATATACAAAGTCAATGAAATACAAACAACATGCACAGAATACATTGCAATGACTTTTTCCACAATTTTATAAAGCATGATCTTTTCTTTAACTTCTATAATAACCCATCCAGCTTCGCGTCAAATCTTGATGAAATTGCAAAAATCTGTCAATCATGCGCGCGGTTTGGATTAAAAAAAGCAGATTGCCATCTGGATATTTGTAATAGACTGTGGCATCTGAGACAGTGAGCATAAACAGTGTGACCCGCGGTCATGGCCTCTTCTCGGGGTCGCCACCGCGCTCTACAAGGCTATCAATGAAGCTGCAGCTCAATTCACCCCTTGCAAATTAGCCGCTGACAGCCCATTCTGCCCGTATTAATCAGATAATTAGTGTGGACTTGATCGGGTGACACGGGCCACAGGGCTATTGTGGGTGTGCGCTGGTCAGGTCTTGAGCGGTCAGTCTCTGGTGGACACGCTGGACAATCCAGCTGCCGGCCGGTTGACATCGGGTTCACCCTCACCACCTCTACCCGGCCAATCAACCAGCGCTCTGTCAAACCCCGCCACAATAGACTGTTGTCAGCACTTTTCACTTCCAGTGACAACATTAGTCACTTTGGCTGTTATTACAATCGCGGACAAATTTCAATTACAGGCCCGATCGTCATATTACCACTTTAAGTGCTGGTCGCGATTGTCGATGGATTTTAACATTCGCGTTTTAAATAAGAGTACATTTTGTAGGAGTGATTTATGTCTCAAAACTGAAATATTATACAATTTTCAACTGGAATAACACATAAGAACTTTTAACTAACTTGAAATTACATATATCTATTCTAAAATGGCGCTCAAAGGGTTGCCAAATGTGCGTCTTCTTGGGGCATTAGGTTATATATCAACATGATCAATATGCCTACACTTATATTAATACGACATGTTCTAGTTGGAAAAAAAGAAAATAAATTCCCAGACCCAATCACGCTCAATTACTAAAGATTGTCAATTTTCTTCTACTCCAAGGCGTTAATTAGCTATTCCTGTGTCTGTGTGGGTGAAAAATTCGATTGAGTTAGTCTAGCACGGGGAAGGTTAATTGTCCACTGTCACACCGGGATTCAGCCTCACAGGCGCATCATGGGGTGAAATAGAAAACCTTATGTCTCGCACATAACGGACAATCAAGGTTGACCGCTGTCATTAGATTGGCTGACCAGAACAATTTGAAAAGCCACTTTTGAAAACGGCCGTCTTATTGTAGCCCGGCCATCACATGAAGTCCACACAATGAACTGCAATTACTTGAAATTCCATTGATACTGTGGCCTATCTCAGGCATATATTAAAGTCGGAGTAATTATTCGTAAGGCAGAGTTATCATAGTTGGCGTCAATGAGAGAGTGTTATTTCGTAAACGAGCTACCCAAATAATTACAATATAGCAGTTAGGTATGACTAGGTTTTGTCTATTAAAATTATCTAATGTCCAGACTGTAAACTTTCAACGTTAGATAATCAGATAATAGATAAGGTATACGATAAAATCTACGGTTAGTAGCGGACTGTCAGAGCAGTCCACTAGAGCAGTCTACCAGCTTATGAATAATTCATCACCTCATTAAGCCACGCCACTGTTTTCTTCCACCTATCACAACAGTGACGATTGCTGGCACTTTTCTGATTGGCCAGAACAATGGCATTGAAGTTGGTAGAGCAGGTGAATGTGTGTAGACACTGCCTCCACCTATACAATAGTCAGCACGGATCTGGTGTAGCGCGATGCTGGTCCAACATTGAAACAGCATTGGGTGAATGCCCCGTGTTTGCTGAGAGTGCAGCTGCGGTAGACAGCCTCGCCGATTCACAGCAAACACGTACGACCAATTGTGGTTTAATGTTGGGCCAGCGTTGCACACAGTGGACCAACATTGAGCCACTATTGGTTGATCGGGTCGGGATCCTGGAATTGTTAACGATACGAGTCATGTCATCATTAAATTGAAGATCAGTTTACTAAAGAGTTATCAAAATTGAAAAGTGGAAATCTGATGCAAGCCTTTAATTATAAAAGGAAGGTTAATTTCAAATAAAGACGGCAGACTGCAAAAAACGAAAAGCTATAGAATTTAAAAGTCAAAGACACAATTGTGGTACTTTAGTAAGGGTGATTTTATTTAATTTAATTTGTCTATATTTTAACTAAACTTTTAAAAAAATGATCAATCATCTGAAATCATATCCGCTTATTATTGTGGTTTTTTGTTGGGCCAGCGTCGCAGACGGTGGACCAGCATTGAGCCACTATTGGTTGATCGGGTCGGGATCCTGGAATTGTTCACGATACGAGTCATGTCATCATTAAATTGAAGATCAGTTTACTAAAGAGTTATCAAAATTGAAAAGTGGAAATCTGATGCAAGCCTTTAATTATAAAAAGAAGGTAAATTTCAAATAAAGACGGCAGACCGCAAAAAACGAAAAGCTATCGAATTTACAAGTCAAAGACAATAATTGTGATACTTTAGTAAGGGTGATTTTATTGAGCTTAATTTGTCTATATTTTAACCAAACTTTAAAAAAATGATAAATCATCTGAAATCATATCCGCTTTTAACATCAAACACATATGGAGCAGTGAAATTGTCAAAATATATATATTAGGCTTGAATGATGAGCAAATAATGAGCGAAAAATCGTGGATCAAATAACATAGACTTAGCCAGGGACAGCAACTTTAACCCTTGGAGCGTTAATTTTCACCCACTTGAAGTTGTGTCTCGCTACCGCGATCCACAACTTCAAGTGGGTAAAAATTACATACTCGTTTTTAATCCGTTTTATTAACCGATTAAATCACTGTACATTATTGGGAATAACATGAGTGTTTAAACGCTATTATTTTCAAATATTTGGTCCCAAATTAAACAAATTTGGGTAATTTTAACCAACTTGAAGTTGTGCGTCGCGGTAGCGAGACACAACATCAAGGGGGTGAAAATTTAGGTCTGATAACTTGGCGGGTAAAAGGTAATCGTATCCTTATTTAGACATAAAATTATACGAGGAATAACGTGTCTTTAAACCTATCAAGCCTGCAATAATCTTATAGTTCATAAAAAGGTTTTATTCTCCTTCGAGACTGCCATATATATGATATGTTTTCGTTGTTTTTATTTACTATTCACTTTCACAAACAGGTACGACTATTTGATCAAAAATATCTGTTCTCTGGTGTTCATGACAAACGGGCAGACACTTATTTTTATTTTGTATTTTGGTAGACCAACCGAACATATACGAGCGGATACATATTTCTATTTACTTTACTTCTTGAAACTTTAGGAGCCATACAGTCCGATATTTATTTATATATGTTTCTTCTTGAACAGGCAATTACTATTTAAGAAATATCGCAAATGCTTATTCGCTGCGCCACACTGAATGCGCAACACAGATAGGTGGGTTATTTTTTATACATTTTTAATTAAACTGATGGAGTGGGGAGCCTAGGATGGGATAATAGCCCTGTCACCGCCGGTCCCGAATATATCAGGGTTTTCATTGTTTTATTACCAAATTAAGTACCACCTTTTAAACATGTTAAAGATAAAACGTGATATCAATCAGCAAAATATGAAAAGAGTTGACCTCCATTTTGTCAAATCTGAGTAATTTTCACTCACTTGAAGTTGTGAATCGCGTCAGCGAGACACAACTTCAGGTGGGTGAAAATTCGCATTGAATGATTTGGCGGTTAAAGGGTTAAAAAATATATATTTTTGTTCAGTTGTAATAAAAACAGACGGACGGAAAGGAATATCTTCAAATATTTATTGTTTCAGTAGATAGAAGACGGGCGGAAACATATTTTTTCTAAACAAGTGAAAATATTTAAGGGCGGGGAATACATCGAACATAGAATTAAATTGCAGTGGCCCAATGACATAAAAACATCTCACGATATATAGTGAATAGTTCCTATTTTAGCGTATCATGCTCAAGTGTTTTTCATCAGCATACACGTACCCTCAATTTGTGTTCTCATATAATTGTTCTACTACGCTGTACATAACCGGTGTTAAATCTAAGTGGCTATTACAACTATCGCATACGAAACTCTATATAAATAATGCGTGCTTATGTTTTTATATATCATTGCAATTGCTATATTGTGGTCATTTCTTCAATAAATCAGAATACAAGGCGGCATACATCACAATAGATTGATGACATGTTAGTACATTTTTATTTCTATCATTAAGTCGTATCCTTTTATGAGTATTATTTTATGAGAGTACCTAATATAGCCATATACACGTCAATGCAACACGAGGCCAAACAATGGACGTCAGTAAATTCACGGTAACACCAACGAGTGGTTACCTTCACTTGCTACGGTGTATACCCCCAGTATGCAGAGAGAGCTCTATATGTATACTGGCTCCCTGTGAGCTCTCGCATTAAATAGAAAGTACTGGTGCTGGAATACAAATGTGTCCACGGACAAGTACCGTCTTATCTGTCTCGGTTGCTGAACGGACCCGAGAAGCAAAGGAAGTAAGGCTGTAAAGATAAAAAAGCGATTGTGACCTATACCATTCATGCGACCAGAGTTCGCACGTAAACATAGCTGTCATGAATTAAAGCTCAATTAAAGACTCGCCTTATTTATGATTACTGATGGAAAAAGCCCTCACTGATAAAGCCAATATATGACAAGAGCACACTCGAAAATAAACGCTGCAATTATTAAATTGGTCCACAAGGTAAAATCAACCATGCAAAATGTGATAGATCGCGATAAATCAGCCATTTTAATTTGTTTTCAGCCATTATTGAACTTGTCCCAGGACTGATTATTAGCTACATGTATGATATCGCCAGGCTCTGGCACTCGAAATAATCGTCTCAGTTTCATGGCACCCGAGTTTTTCTTTCGGCGATAGGCGGTGAGTGTCGTTTTTACGCGGCTGGTTGTATCGATAAAAATGGCGGACACTGTCACAGTGTCAGCTGCAAAGTGATACACGAAAAACTATACATGCAAGTTATCGAGCCATCAAAGGAAATGTTAACGCAGACACCGATGCTGATAACGACACAGTTCAATTGCAATAACCCACATTTGAAAAATAATAAATAAAAGGCCGCAGGCGTGTTAAAACGACTTTTAAAATGCTTTTACACTGTTCACGAAGGTGTATCTTATAATGTCATATCATATCATGTATAATCAAGGAGGTTATATGGAACCTTCTTGGTATAATACATGATATAACTTTATTTGTTATTTGTTATAACTTTATTTTATGAATTGCTATGATCATTGTACAGATAAGAAAGGCCTCGTGATTATTCATACACACTGGTGCCTGTTATCAGTGGTTATGTGGTATATGAACACGCTATTTGTTTAATAATTCTTATGACAAACTAAATACAAAATGTGGTCTGATTGCACGTTTTACGTAAGATTAAAGGCCAGGGGTTCATCCCACTGCCTGTGTTTGCTGGGCTGTTCAATATCACGTATCGAAAAATATGCAGACATCTGGTAATCAAATTTAAATCTTATTAGCAAGATATTTTAAAAATATCATGCTGGCTGCTGCCCAGTAAACACGAAACATTTTTATAACATTTGTACAATGTTGGACCAACGTCGAAGACGTTGGGCCGACGTTGTACAAATGTTATAAAAATGTTTTGTGTTTGCAGGGTGATCATACTGGCTTTGACGTCAGGGCCATGATTGCATCATCCACAGTGGCTGGTGTCATATGCTCATGAAGTTACATATTGATTACTGGAGAGGGCTAGTCAATTAGATTAAACTTTTCCAAGACCTTCTAAGATATACATTCCAGTGTGTAATAATCAATGGTTAGGTGGATATATTAATCATGGTTGCTTTAGCATTTTCAAGAGATTTCCATCTTAACAATGCTAAATAAAAACGCAATTCCATTTATATTTGTGTTGTATATATTCAACACAGACTTGTTTGTAAGCACCACAAAACTTTCGATTACCTTTGCTCGATGATGTTTATATTAACATGAGTCTACTTACAATGTCAATTTGTCATGATATACTCAATAAATCTTTGATTTCTGCATTGCTATGTGAGGTTTTAAATTTATTTGAAGACGAATAAAAAATGTTACAAAATTTAAAATATATAGGCCTTAATAATTTAAAACTGGTGCTACTTTGGAACTTGAACACTATGCTAAGCCACTTTCCCTGTGTCTCAAAGGTGGCTGCTCATAGCAGGTTCTACTGTTTTTTTTGCATTTTTAAGAAAGCACCTTCACATTTCATAAATTTAAGTCATAAATTTATGTTGGTTGTTTATATTCTGTTGGAGTGCTCTTTAAAGTGTCACTAGCACTGAAATATCTAGAGAGCCAATGAGTTTGACTCATTCCTCAGTACAGGGGAAATAAAACAATCCACAAAGCCAGTTACGTACAGCGACCGGTATTAGTACAACTTGAAAGAAAAAATTTGGCAATCATTCATGTATAGCTTGCTAAGATAAAGGCAAAACTTAAAAACACATAGGCTATAGTAAAACATTTTAACCCTCGGATTTTGCTCAACATTGTAAATATCAAACGTGTATTTAATTTGCACATGCAATACATTGCTTATTTGCCTTTCCTCTTTCAACACTCATTTTATCGGTTTACTATAAATGATGAGAACACCTGGAAATAACTAACATATGAGTCATATTGCAATCCCAGCAGATAGTTATAATATACCTTCAATGGAACAATGTCGTCACTTTTGGAAACAAATTATACACATTAGCACTCACCATAGGTGCTGGATCGCTGTTTGAGATGAGGTAGTGTAAAAACACAGCTGTGTGAGCGGGTTTGAGTTTCAGGGTGCTTAGGTCACAAAATGGTCCATGGTCTTCCAGCTGTTAAACAAATGTGCAATGTTTTATTAATATACTCTTTGAATAAAGTTTCACAATAAAAAAACCTTAGTTAAATTTTGTCGTTGTTTTATTTGACAAAAGAAAAACATACAGTTACAATGCAATATAAAATTTAATTTTAAAATTATTATTAAATCTATACTTCCTCAAAGCTGTATATATCATAGGTGTAAATCCAATAATTAAAGAAGAAATAGATTGAGTAAAAACGAGAATGTATTTCACCCAGATATTACAGCTAATCTACATACACGTGTACATGTAATTTTAAGAATAGATGATTGACACAAAGTGTACAGAAGGGAAATCAAACACGGTGATAGACAAAACTGCTAACAATAAATGTAAAGCAATCTCAGGGAGTGATACATATCTAGTTTAACCTTATGTTCCCCAAGCAAGAAGAAGAAATCCAGATGTTAAGGACTTGAGATGGAGCTTTGTTTAGTTATTTAAGTGTTGTTAGTTACCAGCTAGCTATACCATGTAAAATAAAATTATCAGCAGCAGCAATATGTAGCCTTATTTGTATTTTAGTGTTTGTGAGTGTATCTAATTAAAAAAAGTGAACATTGCCCGATTTTTCAATAGAAATTATATAGAAATGATCACTTCTAATGCAACATGCTTTTTTAAATATGTTGGTATGTGGTTTTATTCCAGATACTGATATAGATTTTCTATGTGAACAGCACACAAAGATCATTTTTTGTACAATGAGCAAAGTAGATGGAACAGATTCCCATAAGTGAGCAAGTTTGTGAGAAAAATTTTAAACCTGGCCAAAGTAGAATAATTTGGTGTTGAACTTCTGTGGTACGCCGGGCCAACTGTGTCTATATTCAAGCTATAGAACATACCAAATTTAACACGATAGGTGAAGGTCGCTAATCTTAGTCTCTTTCTTGATATATTTTTAAATAAATGACAAAATTCACACAAAAATAATAAAAAAAAATAATAAAAAAATTCTTTGGTGATTCTTTGGTAATGAATTTAGTTATTTTGAAAATTAAACAAACATCGAAACATCATTAACCAAAAACTCAAAAAAAAATATTGCTGGGTAGATATTTTGACAGCTTTACCCGTAAGAAAGTATATTTTCAACATATCCTCCAATTATTAATCACCAAAATAAAAACATTGTTGCCAAGCAAACTAATAATAAAGCAACTACCATTTAGGACATGTAGAAATATGCCTAGCAACAGTCGTGGAGTTTTATAACTGTGTGTATGTCTTTGGTAAATATCTTAAAAGTGATATTTTAACCCATGTAACCTGATATTTTTGTTCCTAAATATCATAGACCAATGTATTTTTAAAGGTACCATGTGGGCTGCTGTAGGTCTATGAATAATGCTCATAGTTCAGAATTATATGAGCTTTGACTGCAGTGGGAATAATTTAGCTTTGTGATCATTATGTAGCATGTTTATAATGCCCGATACACAAAAATGATCACTGGAATATGTGATCACTATTTCCATCATCTGATTACATGAAATTGAAGAAACAAAATTGTCACAAAAACAAATGGAAAATAAATATCTGTCACCTTACAGAACTATGTTTTAATTGTAATAAAGACTGAAATCTTGCTGATTGTAAAGAAATGAATCTATAAACTACTAACATGTTCATCATCTGTGCTGAAGTCATCTTCCATAGACAACACATTGACTTGGTGTGGTGACACTGCTTGTAGCGATGAGGAATGTGACAGTTGATGTGGAGGTGATGATTCTGATACACCATGTCCCACACCAGGCGACTAAAACAACAGGTTTAAAACAATATTATCAAACAAAACAGTTTTTACACTTCACTCTTTAAATGTATAACAAAACTTTTTTTACTTTTATTAGGGTGTTAAATTATCCAATATTCATCAACATAAGCTTGTGCTGTACTAGTTTTGCAATCCATAACTGGATAAAAATACCATAAATTTATTGACCTTTTAAGTTACACTAAATTCCAAAATATACCAACAACGAGCCAAACGTTGATATTACCTCGTTTATATAGGAAGATTCATTGTCTTCGTTGGTGTCAGAAGGCTGTTCATCATCCCAAATAGGAGCAGGTGATGCTATAGGACTGTGATTCGGGGACTGATCAGAGCATTGGGACTCATGCATACTAGATGGCACTGATGAAGCCTGCAAATATAATGTTATTGTTGCATAACATAATGTGTAATATTATGCATAATGTTATAAATGTTGAAAAATAATCAGCATTGTAGCAGCAAATAGTATATCTTATTTGCTCCAAAATCAATTCTTCCTTCCAACATATTGGATTGTACGCCATACATATTAGAATATTCATCTAGGTATTTTTTTTTAAAAGTGGAATGACACGAACCAACACAAATTTAAATTATTTTATCTGATGATATCCTTAAATTAAATAAGCAGGACATGATCGAACACATTTGATCTTGTCGATTTTAGTGGTTAACTCTTGGGGTTACTCTCTGAACTCTATCCAGCTCCTCCCACCACATTTATGCCCGACACCACATATTGTGAATTACACCTTTCAAGCCTGAATTTACCATTGTCATCTTCATCCACTACAAGCCGCGAATTGCTGTCGCAATTCTCGACTTGTAGTGGATGAAGATGACTTAAAGTGGGTGAAAAATGAGAAAAAAACATTGTTATTATTTAAACAGTTCTTTGAAAATGTTCATTCTAAACCTCTAGGCGTAGGAAATCAAGTCATTCCTCAGTTATGCAAAATGATGCTTTAATGCATCGTGAGAGTTTAAATGGTTAGACATGGCAAAATCTATCACAGTACAGCCTCAGTTGGGGTTTAGAAAATCAAGTCATTTTCATTCAACTTGAGGTGAGAATTGCGGCACACCAATTCACACCTCAAGGTGAATGAAAATAAAACAAAATATCTGGGTGTTCAGAGGTTTTAACCCTTAGCACACTGATGTCGACTATGGTTGACTATAGTATTGTTTTCTCATGTTTTAATTGTCTTGCATAACCAGGTTTAAAAATCTAATATGTCTCAAATCTGTGATAATCACACACATTTCAACCTAGATTTTGCAAATTAATTAAATTTTTAGTCACTTGAAGTTGGCTGAAAATTTAAATTTATTGGCTCAGTGCTCTAAAGGTTAATGCAACTGAAACCATATATAATACCCCAGTTGATCGACTCATAAACTGTTTTTTTAATTTCATACTTGAGATTTGGAAGGTGACATGTTCAAGTCAGTTACCCTGCCAACATATCACAGGAAGCTATTTTTTTCAAACAGATGAGCAGTTAAATTATGTGAAAATAATTATCAGAAACCGCATCTAATCCATGTACATATGTTCCCAATTATATGCAGTGCATGAACTGCACAAAACACCAAATTTACTAATGTACTATGAGTAACAAACAACAGATTAAGGGATCTCAAGTGGAGACCTTCCAGTGGTTGAGTTTTCCAAAAGAAATGCAAAATAATTTTGTGTCGTCACAATGTGTTCATTGTGTTGTAAGTCGCCTGATTTCAGCCAAACATAATTTTGATCGCGATAAGCTCATCAAACAAATCTATTAACAGCTCCTATTCAAACTTTTCAAGAAATCATTTGTAAATTATGAGGGGGGGGGGGGGGGGAGAGGCAGTAAACACATTAGACTAAAATATTGTGACAAAGATTGCCTAACAAATAAAAATAGGGTAACATCACATCCCTGAACAATATGCATGTATCCATGTATGGATATAACTAATGTGGAAGAGGCTTTTTCACCAGAGGTCATGGCTTCGGAAAGTTATGAGCGACATCTGGTGAATTGCCTGTTGCAACTTCCTGTCTATGATTTATAATTTGTTAACCTGTTTGGGCAGCAAATTTTGAGGTTTATTTTCTTTCAAGTTTAACCTCTGAAGAGTGAACATGTCAACGGTTTTCACTGTTACAGCATCATGGGTGGAGTGAAATTAAGTATGTGTTTCGCATTACTATCTTGTCGAAATTAGTAAGTTTTTATTTATATCAATCTAGTCACTACTTCATTGTTATTAATTGTTAAAATGTAATATTATCTGCAGATATTGTGGCTTGTTTCACTGTCTTAGGCAGCCACCGAACTCTGCCTCAGAAAGTGGGGTGAGTTGAATTATCAACCATGTTTAAAATGTGAACAAATGAATTTAAATTAGTAGACATTTAAATTCAATCTTGTACCCGTATTGTTACTGACATTAATTTTGTCAACAAACAAGCTAACCGGAGGACAATAAACTCCCCCCCCTGGAGACAGTCCCCTATGACACTATCAAGGTTAATCCACCTCATCCCTTGTGACGTAACAATACAGCATGGTGGTGTCAACACTATCTACTTACTGAAGTAAAGTTTTTGAAACAGATAACTATATCACCTTCAGTAATGTTGGGCTACACTTTTTTACATTGACACGGATCACATGTTTGTGTACAATTCAGCATTTTGTTTTGAGAGTATCATAATAACAAGACTACATAAGTCCAGGAGCTCTAGCTCCGAATTAGAATTTGATTTAGGCAATTTTGTATAGGGTTATTAATGTAGTCCTAGTCTAGGTCAAAAATCAAGACGCAAGACAACTAGGTCTAAGAAGCCCAGTCTAAGAGTAAGATAAGAACTAGACAGTCTGTCAGAGATTGCAAACCTCGATTGAAATTAATGATCCTAATCAGTATCCCAGTAATGGTCTACCTATCTGGCACGGTTTACCCGATATCAGGCCAATCGAGGTAACTAATAGCTGATTTACGGTCATTTTAAATTCGATATAAATTAGTTAAAAACTTAGGGTGCATCCTCCCCCGAAACCTGAAATTTTGTTTTATAGTAATGGACTAACATCTAACACAGTTTGCAAAATATGGGGCATGTGAAAGTAAATAATGGCGATAGGGGGCCATTTTGAATTTGATCGAGTCAGAATTTTTCAAGATGCATCCTCAGCTGAAATCTCACATTTCATTCTATAGTTATCGTCTAGCTATCTAGCACGGTAAATTAGTTAAAAACTTAGGGTGCATCCTCCCCCGAAACCTCAAATTTTGTTTTATAGTAATGTACTAACATCTAACACAGTTTGCAAAATATTGGGCATGTGAAAGTAAATAATGGCCGATAGGGGGCCATTTTGAATTTGATCGAGTCAGAATTTTTCAAGATGCATCCTCAGCTGAAATCTCACATTTCATTCTATAGTAATCGTCTAGCTATCTAGCACGGTTTACCAAATATCGGCCATGTGAAAGTGAATAATGGCCTGAAGGCGGCCATTTTGAATTTGATCAAGTCGAAATTTTCCAAGATGCATCCTCAGCTGAAATCTCAAATTTCATTTTATAGTAATGGTCTAGCCATCTAGCACGGTTTACCAAATATCGCCCATGTGAAAGTGAATAATGGCCGATAAGAGGCCATTTTGAATTTGATCAAGTCAAAATTTTTTTAAGATACATCCTCTCCTGAAATCTCATATTTGATTTTATAGTAATGGTCTAGCCATCTAGTACGGTTACCAAAAAACGGCTCTGTGAAAGTGAATAATGGCCGATAGGCGGCCATTTTGAATTTGATCGAGTCAATTTTTTTCAAGATGCATCCTCTTTTGTAATCTCACATTTTGTTTTATAGTAATGGTCCAGCTATCTAACAAGGTTTACCAAATATCAGCAATGTTTTTGAATTCGATTGAGTCGAAAGTTTTTAAAAGGCATCCTCTCTCGAAACGTCACATTTTGTTTTATGGTAATGGTCCAGCTATCTAGCACGGTTTACCTGATATCAGGCCTATCGAGGTAAATAATGCTGATTGTCGGCGATTTTGAATTCATAAGTTAAAATTTTTTTCAAGATGCATCCTCATCTGAAATCTCACATTTCGTTTTATAGCTATGGTCTAGCCATCTAGCACGGTTGACCAAATATCGGCCATGTGAAAGTGAATAATGGCTGATAAGCGGCCATTTTGAATTTTTTCGAGTCGAATTTTTTCAAGATGCATCCTCTCCTGAAATCACACATTTTGTTTTATAGTAAGGGTCTAGCCATCTAGCACGGTTTACCAAATAACGGCCATGTGAAAGTGAATAATGGCCGATTGGCGGCCATTTTGAACTTGGACCAGTTGAATTTTTTCAAACCTTACAATTTATTTGATATTAACGGTGTAGCTATCTTGAGCGGTTTTCATGATATTCCGCAATATCAGGCCTGTCGAGGTGAATAATGGCCGATAGGCGGCCATTTTTAATTTTATCGACTTGAAATTTTTCAAGATGCATCCTCTCCTGAAACCTCACAATTTGTTTTATAGTAATGGTGTAGCTATCTTGAGCGGTTTTCATGATATTCCGCAAAATCTTTCAGTCGGATTTACCGATGTTATAAATTAGGTCAAAGTGGTGGGTCAACTTCAAGGTCAAGGTCCAAAAACCTGAAAAGGCACAGCTAGGGACCTTAGAGAACATGTATGGGCAATATACGGCCCAGTACTTTTCAAGATCTGCTCCAGAAACGAAGTGCGCGTCGAAACGTCTAAATAGGTCATAGTTCTGAACCAGAAGTAGGTCAAAGTTCAAATACCCCAAAAGGCACAACTAGACCCCCTAGGGGTGTTGTGTGTAAAATTTGAAGACAATCGGACAAGTACTTTCAGAGATATGCTCCGGAAACGAATTGTTTACGGACGGACCAACGCCGTAACATCATCATTTTCTCCTCTACGACCTTGCGTATTGAATTCAGATCAAAAATATTTTAACTTGTCCATTATCCACCTGGAAGTAACCCACATACCAAAAATTGTTATCCTAGCTTATTTTCTTACAAAGTTATAGGCAAAAGAAGAGGCAAACAAAAACGGAGGTAGAATCCATAGCTCCTTCCGTCTCACCTACGGTGACGGTGGGAGCTAATAATTTATGTTCCATATCTTTCTTTGAATGGAATAGCAGCCATTTATTATGAGGATGATTAGAAATACAATTGGAAAAATTATAAAGCTAAAAAAGATTAGAAGTTAATAAACAAATGTTACATGATTAAGATATCAAATACATAAGATTTCTTTCAAGTTAATGATTCTGACATAATTAAGTCCAAGGTGTCTCATCGAAATATTGCTATGAATGAGCTTGTAGTAATTAATCTGCATAGGCATTCAAACAAAAAGAGAAAGCTAAATTCTGAGCTACAAAAAACATGTAGGTATGTTTATGGATGAACACATCAAGTTGTAACTAATTTTGAAACTACATATATATTTATGTTACTGCAAGTACAAATCTTCACAGAAATCAAATAAAATCATATTTATCTGTAATTGTAATAAACAGGCACTTTCTGAGAATTCAGCTAACATATTGGTGTACAGTTCAAATGAATTGTAAATATGACTACTACATGTGTACACAAAGATCTACATTTATCAATCCAGAGCTCCCATGTAGACATTCTATGAAATTGCCATGCAGTTTTGACTCATCATACCTTTAACAATACAATCTAAAATGTGATCTACATGAAAAAAATTTACCACAAATATATGTCTATTCTAGTAAATTATAATATCCCAGTACCGTACCACATACGACAATATGTTACTGGTTATTAAACAACAGGAATAATGATGCTCAGTGATTTATTGCATTCAAGGAATGCATGATTAAGCTACACACTTCCACCTTTACAGCTATTACCTTCAACAAAATCCGTTTTCGTCTCAGTTTCACTTCAAATATCTACAGGAAGCAGTGGAGTAATAGGAATAAATGGCCATTTGATAATCTTATCAAATTAGATCTTGTTTTAAATATAAATTTCAGAATGAGAAAGACAGAACTTTATTACATTATTCACAACAGTTCAAATTTGTTGCACCATAAATAAAGACCACTGAGGCTAAATATGCGAGAATATATCAACATCTTCTCTATCTAAAATTAAAAATAACTTCTGGTACAACAATTTGGAACAATTAGTCATTGAAGCTGGAAATAAGCAAATAACCCAATTTTCTCTAACTTAATACGACAGCATTATGTTTCTAATGAATATCAGTGCTTAAGTAATTTGTCAATAAGCTTGGTGAGGAATATACAATTAGCTTACCCTTAGTTTGTCTGAACTATCTGAAGTTGTATCAACGGCTTCATTTGAATGTTTTTGACTATCAGAATTAGAGCGCGCCACCATTGCATCTTTGGCTTGCTTATCAGTAGCATCGTACAGGGAATCAGGCATGGAGTCAGCCTTTCTGTGCATTGGACCACCAACCAGCTAAAAATAAAATAATGCACTTATCCTTAAAAATGACCTCACAAACATTGTCTCATGTGGAGTATGTCTATAGGTGATGGAATTGTATAATACGATTGTAGAACTATACTGCCATTCACAATTATCTTGGCATTTGATCGGCCGTTAATAAACACCAACATCGTTACATGTTATTATTTAAAAGTGCACTATACAATGCTGGCATCAGACAGATAATTATTAATAAAGAGGGCTATACTCCAGAACGGGCAATAAACCAGAAAGGTTTTCGAAAAAAAAATATAACAAAAATTAAGACACTAGATGCAAATTTTATAATCCTAAATAAAAATGTGACGCAAGAAAAAAGCATGTCATGACCTACCCATGGTTCTGAGTTGGTGTTGATGCCTTGATGACCAGACTCTTCATGAATGAGATCCAAAGTCTCCGCAGCACTACCTTGCCCAACTGGACTATGTGGATAAACTGGACTGAGTGTTCCTCCAGGTGGTGGTAAACCACTTGGTGGTGACCGTGGACTTAATGGTGAAAGCTGAAATACACAAAGCTTATACTATACAAAGATAAAAAGATTCCAATAAAAACTACATCTTTATCTTTGATATTGAAACCTACTTGTGAAAATATACAAGTGAATTACAAAAAAATATGTATTTAATTGATAACAAACGAGGCAGGTCAGCTCTAGAAAAGGCCTCAGCCACCATTTAAAAGTGATAATTATTTGAAAAATAAGCGACAGTAGCTGCATATGTATACAAAGTTAGATAATTTAGAGGCAGAGAATTCGTGTTTTTTATTTTCTACCATTTTTTCAAACATTAATTTGAGGTTAGTTCAACTAGAAATAAGGTCATGAAAAAGCTGAAAATGTCAGAAAACACCCAAATTCAACTAAATTTGATATTTTAGGCGCACTATTACAAATTTGAGCACCTTGGAAAACGCACTACACATGTCGTTGGCAAGTGATAAATTGGGGGGCAAATACCCCAAAAAAAATCAAATTAGTCAGTGTCTAGCCCTGAAGAACTAAGTAAGCACATATAATAAAGTTTTGAAACAGGTGATGACATACATGTGATTCAGGAGGAATGCCTGTGATATCAAACAGCTGTTTATCCAATGTACGTAGCACACGACCTTTGTCTTCCACTTTTGCTAAGAGGGCCTCTGATGGATTCTTGCTCTGCTGCATTTTTAGTTTCTGTAACAAGTTGATATAACTAGCAGATTTAGAGACAAGAGTGCATTATATTTTAACAAGGACAACTGAAAAACACATAACCCTTTAACTGCCAAATTATTCAATTTTAATTTTCACCCTCGTGAAGTTGCGTCTTGCTGACACGATCCACAACTTCAAGTGAGTGAAAAGCTTTACTATCCTTGTGACTTTGACCCCAAAAAGATTTAGGTCATTCATTTGCAACCTAACCTTTATTTTCCTGAAATACAGCTATGTTAGCTCAATGTTGGGCCAGCGTCTGCGACGCTGGCTCAACATTGAACTAACATAGCACCCTTATGCTGCTGAATTGTTTGTTTCTATTTTTCATTCACTTAACATGTTTATTGCTGGAATTTTATTTGGTTTAAAACATGCTCGCAACCACATATATACAGGTCTAGCAGGCCAAAGGTTAACACTTATCCTGCTAAATTAATAATGTGAATTTTCACTCACTTAAATTTGTGTCTCGCTACTGCGACCCACAACTTCAAGTGAGTGAGAATTTCTGATATTTGTTTAATTTGACACCAAGCATTTGCGAATCTTTAAACACTCATTTCATCTCCAATAACTGTGATTTATTCGGCTAATAAAACAGATTTGAAAACGACTATAGTCGTGATCAGCAGCGAAGGGTTAAGGTCACTTATTGAGAGACTATTTAAATGCATTTATTGTAATAAAAAAATTGTTTTAAAACTTTTGCACATAAAGCTAATATACCTAGTTAACTGTATCTACAATATATTCATCATCAATGATTACTAAAATTTTTTTAAATGTTTCTCTTATATTATATTTATGAGGGAGGTATACTTACTTCATATTCTGCAGCAACTTGGTCATACATCATTCTAATTGTGCTGATTCTTTGTGTCATAAATTCTTGGCCTTTTTCTGGCTGCAATAAAAATAGACAATCACAGATGGAAATTACACTCATTGTCAAAGACTTGTTTATTTTTATTAAAAAATAGACTATAAACCTGCAACTCAATAGTGTTTACAGTGAAAAACAAGAAATGTCCGAGTGGTAGCTATTTTGAATTTGATCAGTTGTAATTTTTTAACTAGTATGACGAGTTTGTAGGGTGAGCATGTACGTGAAGTTTCACAGCCTTTGAATAACTATCTCTAAGTCAAGCGAGCATACAAGAAAGAACAGATTATCGAAATAAAATTTGTGAATCAATTCAGCTTACCAGGAAAACCTACAAAATACTGTATGTCACAGCAAATCAAATTTTGAAATTAATCCATGCCATTTTCAAACTCGTCTGGTTTGTAGGGTGCCAGGGCTTGAAAACTTGTCTCTGTTCGATCGTCCAAGATGACCAACAATTTGGGAAGGACAAATACAATATCATTGGGCTTGTCCTACAGGACGAGTACCCAGCTGCACAGCCGTGTGTATGCAGAGGGCTTGATTCAAGACAGCTTCTTATTACAGTACTTAAATAATAGTTGTTTTCTTTTGCAAGAAAGATTTCATTCAGATTGACAATTAGGAAGGACAAGTATTATTTAGGGAAGGACAAGTAAAAATTTTAGCCAGTTGTCAGACAGGTCTAGTGGAAATTTAATACATGTTCGCGCCCTGGGTGAAAACATGGGTCAAATTGCAAAAAAAAAAAAAATCTGATATTTCTAAAATGACACATGGCAATTCTGAATTTCAGGAGAAACTTGAAAAAAAAACTCGCACATTTGAATATTCAGATATCTTTACTTATATTTATGCACATAAAAACTGTGTCAGAGAGCCAATGGTGTGACAAAAGTATTGTGGAGAATTAATAACAAATGTTTTGTCATTATTATTTGCCGACTTACTGCAGCAGCACTTGGTCCAGAAATACGATCAGATGGGGATGTTGGAGGGCCTCCTCCTCGGCTGTACTGTGAGACTGGTGATGATATGACATGGCTTTCTGTGGAGCTTGAGGGTCGTAGACTAGGAGCAGGTGAGCCTGGTGGTGGACCCAGTAATGTCAAGGCTACATATGAACCAGCTAAACAAAACAAGACAAAACATTATAAAAAATATTATAACCATAAATATGTTTTCACCCTATGTAGTGAAAATGAAGTATTCCCTCAGGCATCAGCATTGGAGCAAACACATTATAATTTGTAAAGCAGCTGAAAAAGACATCACTCAAATATAGTTTACAAGAAAAAATCAATGATGGCTGAGGGGAGGCCATTTTGATTTCATTTTCAAATTTGTACATCAAGTTTGCAAGGTGAGCAAATGCGACAAGTATATTATACAAACCATTACAGTGCCGGAAACAAAGTAAATTGATCATGTATGCTGAATTGCATGTCACCCACTTTGATCAACTTTTTTGTGGCACAGTCAGCATTGCTGCTGTAGAGTCAACTATAGTATAGTAGAAACAACAAGGTCAGATAGATGACAATTAGAATAGGCTTCAGCCTCTAATCATCTGGTAATCTAAAAGTGATATTAATTAGTTACCATATTTATACCGATAAACTACCATATTTTAATAAACTCATGTTAATAACAAGGCCTGTCAGCGGCGAAATTAAGCCTCAGCTTATAATCATTTAAACATGTTAAATGAGAAAATCATTTGAAAAAAATCATACTTCTATAAACCATAACTTTAACAATTTTGACTCTGCTATATATCTCACAGTAGTAAAATTTGATAAATTTCTAACTTCAGTTTTTGCGACCACAAAAAATTATGAATTTGATCCGCAGCGGCCATTTTTAATTTTTGTAGCATCGTTGAAAATACACTTGCACATTTCCATTTTGTTAGAAAAAAAAAGATTTGAATTTGAGCACTAGTTTTAGGGTTTTTGCACCCACAAAAAATACTTTAAAATTTTTGTAGCATCTTAAAACTCACTTGCACATCCCCATGTTGTTATGAATGTGATTTTAAAAATGCCAAAAAAATTAAGGGCTATTTTTTTTAGTTTTTGCGCCCACAAAAAAAGTATGACTCCTGACAGAATCCCGGCACAACTAAAATCTCCGTTCTCCTAAGGGCGGGAGATAAAAAGCAGAAGTACCAAAAAAAAAAGGCCAGGTCTGAGGATATTCTTTGAACGACTCAATGATTCTTCTAATAAAAGATCCAATCATTGTATGTAACTACAGTTGAGATTGAAGTAATAAAGCAAAGCATACTGTTGGAAGATAATAATTCAATGCGTAAGTGATCAAGTACAGTTATGAAAACAAAGCCCCTGCCCTCTCAAATTATTCCACAAAACCTTATCTATCTATCTACCTTATCCACTTAGTTACTGGCCTAAAGGAAAATACAAGTTATTATGTAGCACACTTGAACATAGTTATCTGGTTTTAAATTATGTGTGTAGTGTACCTGAACATCCTACATGTATTAGCATACAATGTACATGTACTTGATGCGGGGCAGCCAAATCTAGAATTTGCAAGTGGTTGAGGAACTATTTCTAGGATTAGCCCCCTCCTATGGAATCATTGTTTTATTAACAATACATGTATACAGGTATGGGAAGAAATGTGTTTGTACACAATCAATACAGTCAGTATGGGACTATGAAGAAACACATATATTTCAAATTCTTGTTCTTCTATGATTGGAAACTGAACTAGATATTCTATATATATATGTATATAAAGATATTATTATTACATATATAGATAGATATACATTATAATAATATGTATACTGATTGTCACAAGTGGATGGTAAAGACTTTAGTAAAGGATTTGTAATCACCTAAGGCTCCTGAGCAATCTTCAGTATCACCAACCATTAAATCAGATGCAGACTTATATGGAAGCTGAATGTATATTTACAGCTTGGAAGCATTGTGTACTTAAAACATGACAAACTAACACTAGTTTGTGTTATGTATATTACTAGGAGTAGGATGTGGCAATGAATAATGTTGGTTACACAGAATGAGAAATATAAGGCCATATAAGATATTCAATAAACAGCAACAACGAAAGGTATTCGAAATTAAAATATATACATTATATATATGTATGCCTCTAGGATTGTAAAGGGTGTTTCTACTGCATCAGATAAGATCGGCCGCACTGTGTACACATAGCGGCATAGACACTATATGCTATATAGCATGAACAGTATGTAATGTATATATACATGACTACAATGATCAGTCATGTGAACTAAACAGCACAGCGAGCCATGCAGTCGGCGTCTGTATTATACGGCCATGTACATGTACAGTCACCAACATAAAAACTATGCCAGAACAAGATTTGTTTTGTCGGTGCTGTGTTAATTGTGAGAATACGGCCAATACGAGCCACGAACTCACAACTCAGTCTGTAGTTAGCACAATCAGTCATGGCTGTCACTATAGAGCGACTACAAAACGCATTATATTATTCAGACACCCCACCACCCACCAAACTTACCACTCAGTCTTTTTTGGGCTCGGGCGTCATCTGACCTAGTACGGCGATGTCCTCGCATAGGCATGATGTAATACAGGAATAATCCAACTAGCAGATCACTTAATCTCCACTAATATCCACTGTTTAGAATCAAAATTTCCGGACCTGCTCAAATCAGCTAAGTCGATCAGCCATACAAGAAACAATGACCTCACTTGACCCCGGATACTGTGAAGGCTAAGCCAATCACATATCAACTAAGTGTTGCCTCTTACATGTATACTTTTGCACACAATCCACAGGCAGCTGCACAATACTGACTTGGGATGGCAGGCCCAGGCTGGAGCCTACACAGTGGAAACTCTCACATGCTGCTGCGTCACTACCGAGTAAACAATCAACGCTACACCAAAGCCGAGCTAACATCGCAAAACGTTGGACCAATACTTAGCCAGGCAGCGCTCGCTGGATCCCATTAAACAAGCAATGCAACGAGCCTGTGGTAGGTGATTGTTAGGCCAGCGTTGCAGCCGCTGGACCACAATGTCGCTGACACCGGGTAGACGTCTGGCGTTAGCTGGGATATATAGTAAGCACTGTAAACAAGTAGCTCCGACACACAGAACTTTTCTCTAGCGTTATATCAACCTCCACAATACGTATACATATCAGCTGAATATGGACTCGGCCAGTCCAGACACCACACCTAATACTTAGAAAACGCTTTGTAACTACAATATGAACAAGTCATTGTCGCCTAGATGATCAAAATGCTTGTGTATTACAGTCCATGTACGTGTAATACTAAAATATAAATCTATCAATACACAATATTATGTACATGAATAATGTATTGAAATGATATTATTGCAGTCGACATACAACATGTTGGAAAATTCCAGTTATTGTCTGCGACGCTGGCCTAACATAAATCCAACATTGTCTTACTGTCCCGTGTGTTCTGGAAAATTATACATTTTCAGAAGATGTAATTACTGCCAATTGAATAAAGATATTATTGACAGTCATTTCCTTTACTGTTATTCCTGAGACAGTTATAAATAATAGAAATACATGATGTGTTTGAAACAATCGAAAATGAATACACAATATGGCTATATAATTATATAAATATACAATGTTTGATATTCTTATCGAAATTATCAAACATCTTTAAAGCCTTTTTATTCCTAAGTCTGACTGATTCTACAGGTACATACAAAATGTATTCCAGCAAACAGTTTCAGATTTCTCTCACAGCATGCACACAAAAACAACTACAATGAACCTAGACGTATGCACAAAGTACCACGATGGCGGCTAACCACTAAAATGATACAAATTGTAATTTTTAACCTTTAAACGCCGGTGCCGCATATATTCGGGTTTTCATTTTTTATTAGCACCACTTTTTTAAATATGGTAAAGATAAAATGTGACATCAACCAGCAAGATTTGAAAAGAGTTGACCTCCATTTTGTCAAATCTGAATAATTTTCACTTACTTGAAGTTGTGGATCGCGTCAGCGAGACACAACTTCAGGTGGGAGAAAATTCAAATTGAATAATTTGGCGGTTAAAGGGTTAAAGGGACTTCTCGTTCCTTGTCACTGTCATATTCATAATAGATATAAACGTATTTTTTATCTCCCTTCATATATAGGTTCCTCCAAACACACGAACTCGTGACGAAGTGGCTTTATATTTAATTGCTCAATAGTGATCAAAACCTATTGTATCATATCCATTTACGTCCAGGAAGGTAAGCCTCGATAGCCATACTCTGATTGGCTCAGTGTTATGGATAACAAAAATTCAACCATTAACTCAGGCTCACTAATAGAGACAGAGATAAGTTGTTTCTCTAATTGTTGATATAAATATAGAATCTGTTTAACAAAGTGTAGCGCCGGAATATGCGAAATAAACCATACCTGATGATAAATAACAACTAGATGTGACTGTGTTGACACAAAACCATTCCAAGCAGCGTCATGTAATTCAATGTCTCAGCTAAGGCGATATATATCATCCGCCTAAACATAGGCATTATGCCATTAATGATGCTTTTATGTATACATCTTTATTAAGTATGCTACAAAGTGCGTGATCACACAATAAATTTATTCAGTCTCTTAGCGAGCATGTCCGATGAGAATATTTACATAATTACAATCCTGAAACTTCTATATACTAGGCTCGAATCCATATTAGAAATTTGAGACCGAATTGTAATGGCAGCGATTTGCTGAATTATATATCGAAAATAAAAATAAAATCTCATTGATTATGCGCACTCTTGAAACGCATACAGTACATACCCATGATACTAGCCTAGTAGGATCGTAGCTGCTTTGATGATTTTTAGACAAATTTCATTTGAAGGCAATGCGCGTGACGGTTAAAACATATATTACTTCAGTAGTGAAACAAAAAAAAAGTAATATTCTTTTCAAATTTTAAGCCCAATGACAAAAACTGTACATAAATAATTTGATTTGTGACTTGTGTAAAGTGAAACGCTTGTTTTAGTCGCGAGCCTATCTATTACCACAAATTAGATAATTTTTCAGACGTTCATCTTACAGGTATATTACAATGTTTAATATGAAACAAAAAAAATCATGGCAAAATTAACAAAATGGTCAACGACGTCCCAGCAAACACAAGACATGAAATCAATGTTGGCTTAATGTTGGTCCAGCGTCGTAACACAAGACATTAAACCAAATGTTGGATTAATGTTGGTCCAGCGTCGTAGACGGTGGACCAACATAAAACCAACATTGGTGCAATGTCTTGTGTTTGCTGGGGTTAAACGTACAGATGAACATATACGTATACCTTTTGTATCATAGTTTTGATGACATACCTTTTGATGAGGGCATGTCACTCAGAGAAAATGACCTATCCCTCTGCACCGGATCTGAACCCTGGACATCAGCACTGTGCCAACTCTCATGACTATTTCCACGGTGTAAACGTATAGAACTACGCCTTCCCCGAAAACCACGGCGACACCATTGTGGTATGCTCAACAGATCATCTCTATGGGGGGTTTCAGTGATACCACTGGAGCGACAAGGAGATTTCTCTTTGGCCATCGGCTGACCCAGATTTCCTCTGTGGCTGTCAAAATTCATATTACCATTCTCCGTGAGTAACAGAGAAAGTGACTGTTACATATATACCCCAGTGATCACGTCCGACTAAACATTGGACGTATCCTAGATGTAAGTAGCACCATGTTGATGCGTCATTCTCCATGCACATCCACTATAATATGTAGAGTGGGTATTGAAGTACATTAGCCTCGCATACGCTGGTGGAATAATATGCAAACCTCTTTGGGAGATCACTAGGTCTACAAGCTTATGACCGTCGGTTATGTTTACTCATATAAACAATCATCGGCTCGCTTCGCTGATCATGAACGATCGACATGTTTAGTTTACTGTATGACTATTGTCAACAAACTAGTTTTCAACTGTCAAACTAGCACATGACGTTCTGCGTTACTTTCGGACTAATGCTTATTTCTTTAAAACGACTATAAAATATGTAACGGGAGCTGTAAACATGTAAATGAAAGACCTAAGTGTCAATGTATATTATAGTGCACATATACTGCTCTGCAAGGGCAAAAAGCACTATCTGTTTACTTGTGAAGTAGGCAGATACTATAGTTTGCCTTTGCACGGCACATATAGTTCTATGTTGCAGTCGGCACAGCAAGCACATAAATGTGTACTATGTAAACATAACAGTATTCAATACGCAGCTGTAGTTCTCAGACAAGTGGTCAGCCAAAGCATCGCTCGCCATCTAAAGTATTAAAGGGTCGGATCTACCACTTCACAAAATGGCAGATACGACCCTATAATAACAAGGTGACGACATATCGTCGCCTCGGAGCTAAAGGATCCTATCTGACACTCGTCAGAGTGGCAGATAGGATCCTTTAGCTCCGAGGCGACGATATTCTAATAATAATCCTATTGTTACATTTTCATATTTGGCTTCATATTGAGCTCTAGAATAAAGCAGGCTTTGTTTGGTACATGTACTGTTAATACAAACATATAATGTAATATGTATTTTTATTCTTGTATTAAATTAACAGGGCTCCATATTTTCTTATGTATGGGGACTGAGTGGCTGAGATAGACTTAATAATTTGGTTCTATCACTGACACTGAGTGTCACGATAATTGTGAGTACTATCCCCAGATCTCTTCTGCTGCTATTTGCGATTAAGTGTCAGATTTACGTTTATTAATTTTATTTGTGATACTAATTCTTTTAAAGTAATCATAAAGTTTGTGAGATTTTGTGCTTGATTTGGGATTGGTAATCGGCCTCGCATCAATTACAAAGTTTGATCACCCACTGACAGTGTAGCGTCAATTACGAAATTTGATTGTCCAGCGTGAGACCTAGCTTGTCTGCTGAGGATCTGAATTTTTATTTTTTAACGGCTATTTAAGTTGGCCCTCCTTAGTATTTTTTTATATGTAGAGTTGATAAATAGAGTTAAAACTGCGATGACTTTCGTATTCTCCTAACTATCATATCCACATGTGGAAGGGAGATGACCTCATAATTTTGTCAACATGTTTATTGTGTCTTTCTAACTTTGGGAGTGTATAACTTTGAAATTAAATAAGATCTAGTTTAGAACTCGGTGGTATAATAATGTGTGATTATTACTTGACCTATTTATATAAGTGTTTAATGTTGACAAATGGTATTTTCTGCATAATTTGAAGGAAGGTATATGACTATTTTCGTAACTATTGCGAAGTTTGCATTGTTTTGCGTAGAGCTGAAATATATTATTTTTCTTAAAACATGATTAATTACTATGAAAGTTCAACAGTAATTCTATTTTAGATAAGGAAACATTTTAACTATTGATTTATAACTCTATTGTTTTAAATAATTTTGTTATAAATAAATAATTATAGCGACGTTAACTTTTAACGTTAACTTTTCTACTATGTGGCAGCATGTAGCCTTTTCGTGCATCCATCCTTTGACCGCTCGGGCTAATGTATAATTAGGTCGTCTTGTTTTCACACGGGGTTTAATTTTACTTTTCTTTACTATCCTTAAACATATCGTTTCGAGCTTTGAGATTTAAAGATTTTTCCCGATTTCACGTCAGATGTTTTGTTCGATTTTGGCCTTAGAATATTTCTTATTATTTATAGATTTTACCCTGGTGAGATGCAAGTAACCCGTCATAGTATGGTTAGCATTTATCATCCAGTCACGCACAATTTTATTTTCACCCACATCCGTAGTGCCTTATTGTTAGTCATCTAATCTTATGTCTGCAGTCACATTGTCAAGTCTGTCACTAAAATTAGAATACGGCTATATTCATTCAATTTCTACTAAAACAATGATCAACCGTTATGATTTTGAAATAACATTTACGGCATATCCCAGCAAACACGAGATGATGAAACAATGCTGTTTTAATGTCTTCGACGCCGGCCCAACATTAAAACAGCATTGTTTAAACTTCTAGTAATATTTGATGGGATGGACACAGTCACACTGTTTTTTAATGTGTATGAATTTGTCTATAACTAATGCGACAAACAGGGGATCTTACGACCTTCACACAATGGTGATTTGTAAGAAATAAAGGTTGATTCGTCGTGCGTAAAATACGGTCTCCCCCCAAAAAAACATTGCTTGGCTCTGTGATGACATATACATACATGTATGTAGAAAATGACTGAAGAAAATTATGAGCAGCTGGAAAGATACTTAGTCCCCATTTATAAACAGATAACGTACGTATACAGTGTGTGGGAACAACATTCGTCGCACGTATTATATAAAGAAGCCACGGCATTTGAATAAACGTGAGTATAAACGTAGAGTAGTAGGGGAACCGAAAAGTCGATATATTTATACAGTTATATATTTATACACTTATACACTGTTGTCTTTGTTTATAACATTAAGAAATAGTACTAATCGTGAGCTAGTTAGTACCTGTATTTTATTGACAACTGTCATAAAGATTTCCAAGGAATTGTGCGTCTTGGAGATCCAAATGGTGACGATGTCGTCTCAGTGCCAAGCAATAACTGACCGGTATCAGCATGTTCAGAGCCAAGCTGAGAGAGGCCATGTGGCCTGTCGAAATAGGTCACTCATACAAGGTACCCCATAATAAAAATCCCTACATTTACATAAATAGTACGAGACATCCGATATACAACACAGTTAGTTTGTGATACAAAACGGTAAACCAGCATGTTATTTAATGAAACATAATATAATAATAATCTGATAATACGTATACATGCAAAATAGACTAAAAAAAATTTGTATTTCTCAGGTTCAAAATATATATTTCACACGAGCTCATGATTTGTAAAGAATAAAACAATCATAGCTGTTGTCAAGACAAATGACATATTCAAGGATGATAATTAACTGTCTATCAATATTCAAGGATGATAATTAACTTTCTATCAA
Organism: Flabesymbios commensalis; assembly: GCA_964017125.1. Lineage (NCBI taxonomy): Eukaryota > Metazoa > Annelida > Polychaeta > Terebellida > Flabelligeridae > Flabesymbios > Flabesymbios commensalis. Next base: position 57,616,173 of record OZ024905.1, read on the forward strand.
TCCAACGGAAGATAAATACGTTGATATTAGAGAAAAAAGTATATTGATAGATTCCTTTCGTGGACGATCAATTATTTTAATATTAATAACACGCCATGACTCCATAATCTCTTGGCAGACAATCCTAATTATGAGTGACACCGCTCATTCTCAATCACAAATCTAATTAACTCTACTCTAATCACTATGTACACTCAGTATATCAACATCCCAAACAAACACAAGTTTGTGTTCAATGCTGGTTCAATGTTGGGCCAGCGTCGTAGATGGTGGGCCAAAATTAAACCAGCATCAGGTCAACGTAGCGTGTTTAGTCATGAATGGGATATGCTTCAAATATCTTAATGTTCTGCTTATTTCATTGAATATTATATTTAGCTCTGCAAGCTTTTTTTAAATTATTTAACAATCTCCATTTCTGACCAGGTAATGTTTAACTTATCAAAGCAGTATCGCATTCGCATTGCTGAAATCAAAAACATGGTTCAATGTTTCTTCTATTAGCAACTAATTTTTCGAAAGAAACCATAGCATAATAGTCTTATACATCTGATTGAATGGTCACATACTACTTGTTGTATTAGCAAAACATGATATGTGTCGTCATTTTACTTTAAATACAAATAATAACCCTTTGAGCCCTCACGATGCATTCAAGCATCATTTTACATCCCAGAAAACAGAATTAATTTTCCTACAACCAAGGGTTTTAGTACGAATATTTCCATGAAACTGGTTTATCAATACATGGTAATTTTCTTTAATTTTCAAACCACATCAAATCATCTTCATCCACTACAAGTCGAGAATTGCGACAGCAATTCGCGGCTTGTAGTGGATGAAGATGACAATGGTAAATTCAGGCTTGAAAGGATTAACAATGGCTTCAAGTTTAACCCTTTCAAGCCTGAATTTACCATTGTCATCTTCACCCACTACAAGCCGCGAATTGCTGCCGCAATTCTCGACTTGTGGTGGGTGAAGATGATTTGAGGTGGGTGAAAAAGTAAAGAAAATTGTCATGTATTTGTAAGACAGTTTTATGGTGATAATTAAATATTATTCCATTATGAATTGTGAATAAAACTTCGAAAGTTCTCATTGCACAAAAAGTGGATATTCAGGGATGTTACGGAAATATCCACTTGTATATATACATGTATATTGCGGGTAGCTTCGTGTAAAGTATATATATATTAAAGTAATACCCACATAGCTTGGAGAAGACAGAAGGAAAAGAATGTCTTCGGCAAGCATTTGGCATGGATGCACATGACGGCTTCGTGGATGTCAGCCCTAGCAGTTTCCACCTCCTGATGCGACTCTCAGGTACTGAACCGTTCGATTCGCTGTTACGGGGGTCACTCATATTTGAAATATGAAAGGATCCGTAATGTCAAGACATTCAGGTAAGTGTTCCTTGAACAGCAATATTTCTGTTTTACCCCAGAATTATCGACATATTGTCTTGAACTGAAGTACCAACATGACGATATCATAGTATCTGTATGTAGATGCAGAAAATAAATCTGTGTGAAAATACAGTAAAGTAATTTTCCACAAGGCTGAGCCACTAGTGATATATATCAAAGAAAATATATCTTGGCGAACTCCGTCATCCTAAAAATTGTTGTGATACTCTCCCAGCTTCAATAACCATCCTTGAAACGCACTATTTATTAAAAAGTAATTGCTGCCTTGCTTAACGTAGTCATACTCGTTATTCTAGCCACTTGTCATAGACTGACATAAAACAAATCTGTTAGGTCCATTTTTGCTAAAGTGAGTAGTAAAGCCAGTGTGTGGGAGTCGACGAGTGCAAGATTCATCGCTACATTTGATGTCACGAATGGTCGTATAAGGTGTCTGATCTCACGAACAATATGCTTGAATTTGAAGTTAAAAGATCTATAAAACAGATTTTATGGTTACTTAGCAAAAACGTTTATATTATTTTTTCGGGAGCACGCTTTTTATCCAGAGACACATTGAAATGATTTATCAGTGTCTGTATACATTACAGTGTATATGTATCATGCACATCCGCCATATGTTTTAGTAACAGCACCATTCTTGTCAACATATCTCCTCACATTAGAACAAACGAGGCTCACATTGCCATTAGTCCGCTTCTCAACTAATGCCAAACACGTATAAGTACAGCACACTGACAGCATCACAATATCTAGCAAAACCCAGTAAACACAAAAACATCTGTATAACATTGTACAATGCTGGACCAACGTAGAAGACGTTGGTCCGACATTGTACAAATGTTATACAAATATTTTGTGTTTGCTGGGTACACACTCTCCCCTTGATTCAAGAAGGCCGTCTACGCTGTTTACTACTGTAGTACGCAATGCAAAACTTGTTCAGATTGAAAATAGACATATATGATACAATAGGTTACACAATGTAATGATAGAGTCTAGGGTATAATCACCGCCTTGGCTTGCTGTATACAAAACAGGACGCTTAGAAGAGGTAGCCTGGCGTGACCCTTTTCATAACAACTCTGTCATATTTCCCAAAAATACTCGAGATCACACACATACATTGATGCGATGTCGGTCCAATGTCACCAATATACTGCGACGGTGTCCACCAACATATAGCCAACCTCTTGTGTGTCATTATAATGGAGACATTTTTCTCTGGCCATATTTGATCACATATATGACAAGAGTGTAAAGCAGTCTGTATCAGTGTATGTCCAACAAAGGACAACAACAAAAATATCCCCAATTATCTAATTCGTAGCTTTAAAATTGTGTGGAAGGAAGGGGCACCACTAACTAATGATAGACATGTTATCTATATGACAATGTCAGATGAGACTGGAAACATTTGAAAATTAATGAAATAGAGCAATTTTGTTGGAGTGAATGTGATGACGGTTTTGACCACTTGAAGATGGTAGGGACAACATACGGAAGTTTCATTTTTCTGAACCTTGGTGATAAACACAGCAGATCAAATACAAAATAAAAGCTATTTTGATTAAAATCACTGAACCAGGAAAATTAGTGTCAGACAAATGAGGGTTCCTATTTCAATTTAAATTTAATAATGTCAAACGATATATTTTTGAAAATTATTGGATAATCATTTCGAAAGTTAAAATCAGTGAGCTAGGACAAACAGTATCATCAAAAAAATTTGAAGAGTACTTGCAAACAGTAAGTGTATATAAATACTTGGAGGGAACCGACCATAGCCTAAAAAATATATATATATAACCAGTTAAATGTAAAGAAAGATCGTATTTTCCTGGCTGCCACGTTTAATAAATTCATGCAGCAGGCAACAAACTTGAGATATCGCGTTCCAAAGAGAACAATTGTGATAAAATAATTGGCCCCGTAGAACGATAAAGACACCAGACACGGTGACGGCGGCTATAAAGGCCATGCAAATAATTGTTATGCTTCGCATAAAGCTTGATGTGATGTACAGTGTATCTAAAATACTTTTTAACATAACATAAAAAAATGAGAGGGACTATTTGTGATATGTGCAACAAAGTACCGAGACATAATCAAAACTTACATTTGATCAGCTTGACAACTTCTACATGGTTGGAATTGGTGACTAGAGTACCATTCACCTGTCAAAGTCAAAGAAATAACAAATTAATACCTCTGATATCATAGTCACACGGAGCATAAAAATAATCAAATGATATAACCTGCTGACCAGATCACCGCGCAGTAATATCAAAAGCTAACGACAAAATATCAAATTTAAGCTCCCGCATGCCCAGCAAACACGAGACATTGAACCAATGTTGGCTCAATGTTGGCCCGCCGTCTACGAAGTCGGCCCAACATTGACCCAACATTGGTTCAATGTCTCGTGTTTACTGGGTGTACATATATACACGGGATGTAAAATAACATTTCTGTCTGAATCTGTGAATTGAGGCTGGGACAGGGTGTCGTGCACACAGAGGGTAATTGTATATCTTACAATTCATACAGTATTCAAACAGAGGAGAGACCTGTGTTTTCACCAGGGACACCTGGTGAGTAGGGCTGTGCAGTGTTAACCTTTGTAATAAATGTGATGTTTTTGGTTGAATGACAGGCTGTATATCTACTCATTGCTCAAGTGCTTATCACGGCTACATTTTAAGTCTTACATCGCTCATACCAAGGAAAACAGAATGTATTATCTTTGTTTATAATTTCCACAATCGTTTCAGCAACATGGGTCAGCGACACATCGCTGCCACAATGTTGGCACAAAGTCTGCAATGATGGCCAAGCACACGGGAACATTATTTGATCTCAATAAGATGTTGACCACACACCGTCTTATTGTAAATATTACTATATAGTATTCTAAATTAATATTAGATTGCAATATAAGTAGTCAAAAGAATCCATCTTCAATAAACATAAAACCTTTAAGATTGTTAGCTGATGAACAGTCGTTTGTTGTTTTTCTTTGAATCTAGCCCTGTGAGCGGAATTCTTGGGCCAAAGGTCATCGTAAAACAAACACGCCACAAATGCTTTGTGTTTACTGGGAGAATCAGATCACTGTGATGGCAGCCGAAATATCAAGTCTTAATAAGTGACCAAGCCACTGACAATGGCACTCTGTATTGACAACTTTCTTTTTTTTAAGGGGGAAGGGGAGGGGGGGGGGGTTGGTACCCGGAAAATGACTTCCTTAGTCATAAGTAAAAAGAGGCCAGCCGGACACCATAACCCCCGCCCCAGCTGCCTGATAGAAAGTTTTCAGGGGGCATCCTTCCCTGAACTCTCACATTTTGTTTTACAGTAAATGTTCTACCTAGCTAGCACAGTTTGTCATGTATATTACTGATATTAAAGTTCATGATGGTCGTAAAACAACAATTTTTATTTCACATTTTTGAGGGCATAACCATTTAGGACTTTGGTTTTATAGTAATGGACTAGCTACATGTATCTGACACAGTTTTCTAGATATTATTATGCATATTAAAGTCAATAATGGCCGCAAGTCAGCCATTTTGAATTTGATAGAGTTGAAAACGGTTTACCTATTAAAAACAGGTCCCGTTTCGCTTTAAGACTTAAATATGAACACGTCATCAAATCTCAACCAATCAGTAAGCTTAAGAAAGACTTAAGTCCAGGATGCCTTAGCTGAGAGTGAGACGGTTCACCAACCGGGGCCTAGTCTGTCTGTAGTCTGTGATTGGCTGCCATCACACGCGTGATGTTTTACAGACTTTACATCGTCATTAATCTCAATCACATGACGTCACGATCGCCACTTTTATACCTTATACAGTAAACCTGAACCCAATGTTAGTTCAGTGTTGGGTCAGCGTCGTGGACGTTGGACCAACAGTAACCCTTTCACCACCAAATACAACATCACCCCTCAAAACACTGACCTATTCAATTCAATTTTCATTCACTTGAAGTTGTGTCTCGCTACGGCGATACACAACTTCAAGTGACTGAAAATTTGTGTTATTTGTGAAATTAAAGTCCCAATATATATGAGGGTTTCAAAATTGAAAGCACATTTTACTTTTAACAACTGGCTATACAGGGGCCAATAAAAACGCAGAATGTCTACTGTAGTCGACATCAGTGTGCTAAGTGCTAAGCTCTTGTGTGGGCTGTGGGGAGAAAGGGTTAAACTAAGGGTCGTGTATATATGGCCGGGGGGGGGGGGGGGGGCACAGGGGGAGGTATCAGGGGAGTCTTGAACCGAGCCCCGGAACCCCCATATTTTCTCAACTTTTTCTTCGAGACCCCCCCCCCCCGCTATATCGGAAAGCTGTCTGTGGTCATCGCGTATGTTTAGATTAATGGACTTGGCAGAAAATCATATTTACATGTACCATTGATTTTTGTTACCGTATATAATTATTGATAGGATGTAAAGTCCATAACTCAAAATAACTAGTTTAATTTGTTCTTCTCTTCTTGTTTGGATACCGAGCACAACTTCCTAGATAATGGCTCAGGAAGATTGCGCATGCGTAGCTTCCGATCAAGTAGCAACATTGTAGATTGTATGTTATGACTAAGATATGTATATGGAAGCGATGTTCGCGGGCCTGCGTGTTAAAAAAGTCAAAGCTTGACAAGTTGACCAACAAAAATCCTACTGACCGCCATGTCAACTAGTCTGCCTCAATAACGTCTCAATTATCATTTCATATTCTTAAATCAATATTATTCATTCCAACTTATTTTAATCTTTGACATGAGTGATGAGATCATCCACAATAACGGGGGGGGGGTAGTTTATTAGAGCAAAAGGTTAAGAATATCCCGCAAGTGGGCACGTGTATCAGCTACATGGCTGACAACGACAATTGTTTATTCCAGCTTTTAAAGTGATAATACTTCTGTATGTATCAGGTGGTTGGCGATTGTTTATGAGGTTAGAATACCCCATAAGTATGAGCTGGTTGGCGATTGTTTACGAGAGCTTTAATGTCAGAAAACCCCTTCTGTATCAGCTGGTTGACGATTGTTTATTACAGCTTCTAAGTTCTAATGTTAGAAAACTTCTGTATGTATCAGCTCCTTGATTATTGCTTATCACAGCTTCTAATGTTAAAAAACCCTGTATGTATCAGCTCATTAAGCTGGTTGACGATTGTTTATATGTTTCAGCTGATTGATTATTGTTTATTACAGCTTCTAATGTTAGAAAACCCCTTATGTATCAGCGGGTTGACGATTGTTTATTACAGTTTCTAATGTTAGAAAACCCCTTATGTATCAGCTGGTTGACGATTGTTTATTACAGCTTCTAATGTTAGAAAACCCCTTATGTATCAGCTGGTTGACGATTGTTTATTACAGCTTCTAATGTTAGAAAACCCCTTATGTATCAGCTGGTTGACGATTGTTTATTACAGCTTCTATGTTCTAATGTTAGAAAACCCCTTATGTATCAGCTGGTTGACGATTGTTTATTACAGCTTCTATGTTCTAATGTTAGAAAACCCCTTATGTATCAGCTGGTTGACGATTGTTTATTACAGCTTCTATGTTCTAATGTTAGAAGACTCCTGTATGTATCAGCTGGTTGACGATTGTTTATTACAGCTTCTATGTTCTAATGTTAGAAAACCCCTTATGTATCAGCTGGTTGACGATTGTTTATTACAGCTTCTAATGTCAGAAAACCCCTTATGAATCAGCTGGTTGACTATAGTTTATTACAGCTTTTAAGTTCTAATGTTAGAAGACTCCTGTATGTATCAGCTGGTTGACGATTGTTTATTACAGCTTTTAAGTTCGAATGTTAGAAAACCCCTTATGTATCAGCTGGTTGACTATAGTTTATTACAGCTTTTAAGTTCTAATGTTAGAAAACCCCTTATGAATCAGCTGGTTGACTATAGTTTATTACAGCTTTTAAGTTCTAATGTTAGAAAACCCCTGTAAGTATCAGCTGGTTGATTATTGTTTATGAGAGATTTAGGGTTAGAAAACCCCTGTAAGTATCAGCCGGTTGATGATTGTTTATTACAGATTCTAATGATGGAAAACCCCTGTAAGTATCAGCTGGTTGATGATTGTTTATTACAGATTCTAATGATAGAAAACCCCTGTAAGTATCAGCTGGTTGATGATTGTTTATTACAGATTCTAATGATAGAAAACCCCTGTAAGTATCAGCTGGTTGATGATTGTTTATTACAGATTCTAATGATAGAAAACCCCTGTAAGTATCAGCTGGTTGATGATTGTTTATTACAGATTCTAATGATAGAAAACCCCTGTAAGTATCAGCTGGTTGATGATTGTTTATTACAGATTCTAATGATAGAAAACCCCTGTAAGTATCAGCCGGTTGATGATTGTTTATAAGAGATTTAAGGTTAGAAAACCCCTGTAAGTATCAGCTGGTTGATGATTGTTTATAAGAGATTTAAGGTTAGAAAACCCCAGTAAGTATCAGCCGGTTGATGATTGTTTATGAGAGATTTAAGGTTAGAAAACCCCTGTAAGTATCAGCTGGTTGATGATTGTTTATTACAGCTTCTAATGTTAGAAAACCCCGTATGTATCAGCTGGTTGATGATTGTTTACGAGAGATTTAAGGTTAGCTTATTCCCGTATGTACCAGTTTGTAGTCGATTGCTTATAAAGCTGAGGGCTGGATTTTTTTTAGTGTACATCACCTGATGAGTGAGGCTGGAGTACTGATATGCGTGATGAACTAATGAGTATTTAGCATTGTGGAATATAGCTTTCAGCCAAAATATGATAAAATCTAACAAAGTAGGATTGCCATTATTTGAGCTGAAAACCAGCCCAGCGTCAGCGTTCAGTACCATCCGAAGATAAGTGCAATAAAACACCTCTTCTTAAAACATATCATCTGATATACTAATAAATTACAAAAAAAACATGCCATGCATCATTGGTTGCATAACACGAAATTTCAAAAAATAATAGACATCGATAAAAAAAATACCTTAATGATGCGGTCGCCCTTATGCACACCTGCTCTAGCAGCTGCTCCATCTGTAAGAAAATAAAATTCACATTTATTCTAATGTATTGGAAAGTGATCTCACTTCATTTTTACTTGCAGGGATCTATCTACCCAAAGCACGGGCGCCGTTCCGCGGGGCCGCGCCGCGCTGTTTCATCCCACGCACTGACAAAATGCTAAAAAAAATCATGATGCTAATAACCTTGGAAATTAGCTCAATATTATCTTCCAGAATGCACAATTTTCAAGCCTTCACTTTAGAAAGATTTTGAGGGTGCAAGCCCGCGGGATCTTTTGATTCTGATTACATATTCATGTTAATGTCGGCCATCTAAAATAAGATTCAGTCTGAGGTAAACACTGCAAACTGTAATGGCACCGGAATTATAGTCTGGAATTGAGTGAAGCAAGGCATGGCAAGGTAAGGTGTCCTACACAAGGACAGGTCGAAACAAGAGCTGAGAGCGATCTCACGATAATAATATTGCTATTGACATGTACATGTAAGTCTAGTTGTGACTTTTTATTGACAATACAATTTCTGTCTGCTAACCTAGTGTAATATTAAAGAATCATTCAACTGCAAAATGCGCATGCCTGGGACGATCAAGTGTAGGCCAACAGTAGCCTATTGAGTACAGATTGACGGCATTAATATAGCCACTGAACTGATTACAAGATACTACTTAAACGAGACATTGATCCAATGTTGTTTTAATGCTAGGCCAACGTCTGCGACGCTGGCCCAACATTGAACCAAAACTGAATAAATGTACAATGCTTAAGAGAAAGTCTTCGACGTTGGCCCAACATTGCATCAAGTCATGAATACAAATGGTTTGTGTTTACTGCGTGTCAATAAAAGCTTGGGGTCAAGATGAACTTGCTGTGATTTGAGAACATGCTCTTAATGAGGCTTTGGATATGAAACGCATATTTAGTATTATTATGGAATAGGGCCTTGGCACACCCACGGGCACTATTGCCTTCTGGGGGACCCTTGCCCCGCGAATTTTGACAGTTGACCACACATTTAACCTTTACATTGCGGGGATCGACTTTAGTCGCTAGCATCTAACGTCTGTAGACGTCAGATTCTGACGTCTAAAGTCGATCCCCGCACTGTAAGAGTGAAACTATTCATAATGGCCATAGACGCATAGGTATTCAAATGAATCAGAAAGAGTTATCTAAGACACTTATGATGATTTCGAATTGAATAAAACCCTTAGGTCTCCATGGTTTATATAAAAATATTCAGTTAAACGACTGAAACATGATTAGGGGCCTAACCCTTGAAGCGCTACATCATTAATTTAAATTTTCACCCACTTGAAGTTGTGTCTCGCTACCGCGACCCACAACTTCAAGTTGGTGAAAATTACTTGTATTTGTTTAATTTGAGACCAAACATCTTGATGTTTAAACACGCATTTCGTTATCAATGACAATAATTTAATCGGCTAATAAAACAGATTAAAAACAACTATTGTCGTGCTTAGAGTCGTAATGGTTAATTTCTCTGGAAACCAGCATCCCCAACAGGTATGGAACCCCGGTTGTCGCGTGACGGGTGGCATTCAAGCTAAGAGCATAGAGCGAGCTACTACAACTCTATCATCACGTAATTGATTTGATCATTGCTATATTGCCTTCAATACATATAATTAGCATTCACGGGGCTGAAATAAATCTCTTGGCAGCGCTCAATGCCATGACGATGACTAAGAATTCATTTACGTTCACTAATCATAATGTATCATTTAGGAAATTGTAAATAATTAACGAATTGTTATTGCTCATGGACCATAACAAAAAAAAAAAATTACATGTGTATAACCGCAATCGTTGTATAATGTTTTAAATTATACCTTAAAATTCAACTTTTAGAATACACTCCTATTTATAACCAAGTTAATGTCAATAACAGTGTGTGTCAGTATTAATACAAATAAATTATGTTCACAATCTTGGAGGACCAGATTATAGATATCGTAAATTTATGTGAAACCAAGATAAAAAAATTTTATTAATTGTTCTGGTCACTGAGCCCAGCTACCTTCGCCCCCCTGTCTAGCTATTTGTAATATAATAGCATTAAAATAACATACATGTACATGTTCTACTCTACATTTTAGTCGTAACGATAACGTTTAAAATAATAAATTAAAATATTTAGCAATAATCAACATGCAAGGATCGGTATTAGTAAACCGTCGTGAAGCACTGGAATATTTACGACTGAAACAATTGTCTAACTTAAATCAGTAGGCCTACGTAAAATTGACTGACTAATATGTAGATGAATTGCATCTACGTACATGTATGGTCAGACTGATAAAGTAGCACATGTATATAAGATAAAAAATGAGCGACATATTATGTAGATCTAGTAGGCCTAAATACTTACGTTCTTTGACAGACTGGACGAATACTGGATTATCTCCACTGACTGTGAGGCCATATCCCTTTTCATCCCTCTGTACAATCACACAGCGCTGTATCAGCTGGTCACCCCCTGTACACAAAACTCATCAGGTCAGTTGTCAAGCATGGTTTATTCAAAATCGCGTGCCCATTATATTGTATTGTATATTTTTATTGTAGTGACATGTACAAATAAATCAATATCAAAATATGATCACAATATCAGAAGGTGACAATATTGCACAATAATGTAACAATCATCCCAGCAAACACCAGGACCGACCCATTGTCGGGGCAGTGCTGGGACAGCGTTAACCCTTTAACCGCCGGTGCCGCATATATTTGGGTTTTCATTTTTTATTAGTACATTAAGTACCACCACCAAAATGTGACATCAACCAGCAATATTTGAAAACAGTTGACCTCCATTTTGTCAAATCTGAATAATTTTCACTCACTTGAAGTTGTGGATCGCGTCAGCGAGACACAACTTCAAGTGGGTGAAAATTCAAATTGAATAATTTGCCGATTAAAGGGTTAAAGACGATGGACCAACCCCGAACAAACACGTGGATACTCTCCTAGAAAACAGAGGATATCCACACACTGCCGGACCACCGTCCACGATGCTGGCTCAACATTGGTCCAACACCGGGCGGACGACCCGCGTTTGCCCACTGTTAGCAAATACGAGACATCGACCCGACAGTGTTCCAGTGTTGGGCCAGCGTCGCAGACGATCCCCCATCGTTGACACACCATTATTTCAACGTTGCGAAAATATAAAACAATATCCTTCTCATGAGACGACGACTCATTATGTTATTTAAAATTCAGACAACGTCGCGGACGATGGTTCTAGATTTTTTTTTTCAAATGTGAGTGTTTTCACTTCCTTTCGATGTTTCTGTCCAAGGTTGGCTGTTACTCACGGGACATCTATAAAATTATTAGGTCATTTGTTGGCACACATATCTGGTGTACAGTGTATGTCCTCTTCACGCTGATCGATAAAAAAAAGTCATGACCTGTATTGGCATGGCCGTTGTGAGTTCAAGACCCACGGTGACTTACCGAACATGCGTGAACGAACTCAAATCCATCTCAGACAGAACATGGTTACCGTACCAGGTTACACCTTTGAATGAACGTCACTCTCTCATGATTTAACGATGTTATAAATCTAGCTTGATGCAAATTATGAAAGCTGCCAGAATCGATTGTTCAAACCATTTTTAAGCGCATTTACTCGGGATGGGTGTTTTAGATCGTCATAGCCTGAGCTTCGATAGTCTATTAGTAGTACAATCGGCATGCTCAACTTAAGTGGTCATTGGCAGTGGTCAATTAACATGGTCAATTAATATGACTAACCATGTCTGCCATTAACACTTCCGTGTCATTCACTCTGGTCAACCATGTTAAAAATATAATGTCCGGGCACTCCCTAATAATATACGTGCAGAGACTGCAGTCCCAGTAAGCACGACACATTGAACCAATGTTGGGTCAATGTTGGCCCGCGGTCTACGACGCCGGCCCAACATTGACCCAACATTGGTTCAATGTATCGTGTTTGCTGGGGTAACTTTCGTAAAATGTGTTGTTGATTTAATTTACATTTCAGATACTCAGGCTAGAGAACAACAATAATCGTGATTGATTGTGCTCACAAAACTTTTATGCGGGAGCGAAAAGTAAAGTTAATATGTTTATTAGATAATCTAGAAGTATATTATTTTATCATTTAGATCAATATAATACAGAAGATTACAATATACTTTGCTTCATTCAATGTATATACCGGCATGTTTCTGGCAATATGAATTATGTACACATATTTAACTATGCATCTGCATATAAAATTATCTGCTACGTTGTCATTTGGCCGCTGGTCTAGTAATAAGCTGTATCTGGTTAAGCGGGCGTTGGCACTATCTCTGAATGTATTACTCATAAGAAAATATGGATAAAATCAGCAAACGCTTAGTCTCTATTTCAGTTATTTACCCTTTAACCGCCGGTGCCGCATATATTCGGGTTTTATTTTTTTATCAACACATTAAGTACCACCTTTTAAACATGTTAAAGATAAAACGTGATATCCATCAGCAAAATTTGAAGAGTTGACCTACAATTTATCAAATCTGAATATTTTTCACTCACTTGAAGTTGTGGGTCGCGTCAGCGCGACACAACTTCAAGTGGGTGAAAATTCAGATTGAATAATTTGGCGGTTTAAGGGTTAAGCCCTGGATATGCGTTACGCATCGATGTGCCAACAAGTTACAACCAGAGTCGGGGTACACTGGTAGCGCATCTCAGATCATCAGAAGACACATCAAAGTTTATTAGTAAAGCCAACTCAACTGGGAATTACTGTCCGTTTATTGGAACTGTGCGGTTACATTTGTTTAAATAATTTAAAAAAAAAACGATTTTTGAGAAAATTCATGGTAAAAACGTCATGGGATGAACACAATCAGAGAGCATCAATTATAACTACCGATTTTGAATTTTATCATGCTAGCAACCCAGCAAACCCAAGACGCTGAAACTAATTTTGTGAGCGTCGCAGACGGTGGTTCAATATTAAATCATCAGTGTCTCAACGTTTGGTGCTTACTTGAAATAACACATTTCAAATTATCACATGCATGCATTATAAAAAATCCCCAAGTTTAGAATGCGTCATTTTATCACACGTGTAGCAAATCCACTTTTATTGCTAAGTATAATTGAGGTGAGTTTGAAAATAAACATACATGTACTACTTGAAAAAAAAGGTCGTACCTTGTATATCTGGTGAAACATCAACTTTTTCTACTTCGATGTCTTGAGGTTCTGGTTTTTCACGATCAGCTTTACTGTGTTCTTTACTCAGAGATCCCAGCCTGAAACAGAAAACAAGGTAAACCAGCTGTGTAATTACAATTTGACATAAACAGAACACGCTGGTATCCAGCAAACACGAAACATTGGTATAACATTTGTACAATGTTGGACCAAAGTCGAAGACGTTGGGCCGACGTTGTACAAATGTTATACAAATGTTTTGTGTTTGCTGGGTATGTCCCCCTCAATGAGCTGATCTCACCGCCATAACATAGGTGAACATGATCGGCCAAATAGCTGTACTAAAAGTGTATACTGAAAATGAGGTGTATCTTAATTTACATTTGGACTGAAATTTAACAAAGGATAATTTTCAACTACTCGAAGTTGTGGGTCACGGTAGCGAGACACAACTTCAAGTGGGTGAAAATGTCAGATATAAATATCGGGCTACAATGGTTGAGACGTGTTATATAAGTGGTACACATCCCGAGCTCATGCATGTTACTATAGTAGAATACGGCACGGGCCTGGGGTAGCGGTTAACGATTTCACATTCACGGTAACTGATTTTCATCAAATTGTTTGCCAGTTTATGATAGTACATCTGTGTAATTGCATGGGAAATGCATGTTTACTATACTACTGTATAATCCACAGACGGATTATTCCACGAAACATCGGTAAGGATGTCACATGTCCCACATTTAAAAACATCTCACATCACAACTATGAAACACCCTCCGCATGGGAAGGGTGGTTAAAAGAGTTCAAAATACAAATGGAAAGTTCTAATCATGTGTCATACAGTATTTAAATAATACAGAAAGATTTACCTCGAGAAACCTACTACACGTACAGTACCTAGTTATCAACTGGGAAAAACGATATAAATAGAAGATGCGAAGCCATAGCATCCGAATACGACCAAAAAGCCTATATATAATTTCATACCATATTCCAGATTTCTTAATTGGCGAAATGCCCAAACAGCGCACTTATAAGTGTATAACTCGCACTTGAATGCGTAATTTTTTGGCGTATAAAAGCATGAAGATGTGTAATTATATGTGCTAGTGCAGTGACGCAGATTGTGTTCTACAAAAAAAACATATTATAAATCATCTATACCCCAATTATCAACCCTTAACCCTTACTGTAATACAGCGCGGGGATCGACTTTAGTCATCAGAGTCTGACGTCAGTAGACGTCAGATTCTGACGACTAAAGTTGATCCCCGCGCTGTGAGTGTAAAAATATTTATAATGGTCGTAGGCTCATAACATAATTATTCAAATGAAGCGGAAAGAGCTAACTAAGACATTTGTGATGATATCAAATCTAAGAAACCCTTTGGTCTCCATGGTTTATACAAAAATATTTCAGCGCTTTAAGGGCTGAAGCATCAAGTTATATAATGGGGTACACACCCGAAGCTGCGTCTCCTTGACCCTATACACCAACTTCAAGTGAGTGAAAATATTTAACATTTATCAAAAATGGAAAGGAATGTTTTAAACTCTTCCCTTTACAATTACTATTTGAAGTGTTATTAACCCTTTATCCGCTACGTTATCCCATATAGTTGTTTACCTACTTGAAGTTGTGTCTCGCTACAGCGACCTACACATTCAAGTGGGTGAAAATTACTTATATTCGTTTAAGTTGAGACCAAACATTTACTAATCTTGATACTCATTCCATTCCCCGTAACTGTGATTTAACCGGCTAATAAAAAATACGAAAAATAGTCGTTATTGCCAGGGGGTGAAAGGGGGTGAAAGCGTTAAAAAAATTGAAAATTCCCAATAGTCGTGATTGTCGCTCAAATGGTTATTTTAACCCTTGAAGCGCTGAAATATTTCTGGGTAAACCATGGAGATCAAAAGGGTTTTTCCAGTTTGAAATCATCATAAATGTCTTAGTTGGATCTTTCTTCTTCATTTGAATACCTATGTTATGGGTCTACGACCGTTATAAATATTTTTACTTTTACAGTGTGGGGATCGACTGTAGACGTCAGAATCTGATGTCTGTAAAGTTTATCCTCGCGCTGTAAGGCAGACTTGTATAGCCCCAAATACCCATCAAACACCGAGACGTTCAGCCAATGTTGGTACAATGTTGGCCCATCGTTTTCGACCGCAATTAACTATGCACGTACTGAAATGATACTGAGAAAGTTAACGGTTGTTGTATACATTTCTAAATCGTGATGTACCCTCAGGATCATGTACATAAATGTCCCCATGTCATTGCTGACATGCCCACAACATATTGTGTGGACTGTTTAGGCAGCCTGGCCCAGTCCAATGTACGATTACTTGATTTATATAAAAGTGTATAAATAGTTGCATGGCAAATATGAGGCAATTTTAGATATAAAAATTAGCTGATTTTCGAACTCAATAAAGGTAATCTATCAAAGTGTTCAGAAAAAATGTGACGATTGAATGAATATTGGCAACTGGAGAGCGTTTACGTCGATTTGTAAGGAAGAGCCCGGGAAGCCATTTATGATATGCAAAATAGCTGATTTTCGAACTCAACCAGGGTAATACATCAGAGGGTTTCAGAAAAAAAATTGTGACGATCGGATAAATATGTGCGACTGGAGAGCGTTTGTATGGCGTAAAAATGTTGAAGAAGAATAACAACAATAGACACAACTAAAACAATAAGTCTCCACCACATAGTGGGTGGAGACTTAGTTATCATTTATGACAAAAAAGGTTTCTTCGAACTACCTGTTCCTTTCTTATTACACTATAAGAATTATGTGTTTGTGACGGAAATAAATTGGAAAAGTATACACACCAAGACCGTGTGAAGTTTAGCAATATAGTTGAAGTATTAGTCACGCTGACCTGTTCTGTGAATAATTGTCAAAGAATTTTATCCCACTGATTATTAATTATTAGCAAAAATCAATAAGATGAATAATTTTAGCTAAATACTAGTATAGTAGACGTTCTCGTACAAAGGTATGTGGCGCTGGCCCAACATTCAAGTGGTAGCGGGTGAACGTATTGTGCTTGAATGGCGGTACATGAACTATTTCAATGAGCCCGTATTGAAACAGAGTCAATGTGTGGTGTTGGTCCGGCATTCTAGCAGCATAAGTTTGCCCTACTTTTGTGTTGACTTGAGTCGAAATTTCGAAGATACGCTGTACATCACCAACCACATGAACGTGTGCATGAACTTAAATTCAATGAGACAAAATTCCCCTATCTGACGTCAGGAACCCCAATTAATTACGTCAAAAATAAGTTCCGACGACCTGCACTTTCGAATCCGGAAATCGATCCCTGCTAATCGATCCCTGTGGGCTAATCGATCCCTGTGGGCTAATCGCTCCCTGTGGGCTAATCGATCCCTCTCCCTATTAAAACTTGATTTAAAATAGAATGGAGAATTACTTTGTGCAGGTAGTTCTGGGGACTTCACTTGGCCATTAAAACAGTTCTAGAACAACATTACCACGAGCATACTCAATGGAAAAGTTAAGGGTGTATGTATGGATGTACACTAACGGTATTCTTTGCATTTTACACTATACCCAAATACATATCAGCCCTTAAACCGCCGGTACCGAGTATATTCGTGTTCTTTTACATTTTTTAATTAGCATTTAGCATATCAGCTTTTAAACATAATTATTGAAGATAAAAAGTGACATCAATCAGCAATAATTGAAAAATAGTTTAACAACATTTTGTCAAATCTGAATATTCTGAAAAAAATATTTTAAACCACTAATTAAATATTCTCAGAGAGGAAAGGACTAACTTAACATTCATGTACGTTAGATTTTATATCCATACTTTCGCGTTAGAAATAGGATCCTGCCGTCAGAGAGTGAGAGTATAACGTGGGCATACAATTGCATCTGATAATCTGGTAGTTCACTGCAGTCGGTCAGGTAGCCTCCAGTAAACACGAGACGTCGACACAATGTTGAAATAACGTTGGCACAGCGTCGCAGACGCTGAGCCAACATTAGACCAACATTGCGGCGACGTCTCGTGTTATCCTGGGAAAGCCTCCGGGGTGATAAATAGCAACAAGGGCAGGTAAGTCTCCACTGACCTACCTGTACTATGTATTCTTCTCTACTGAGGCAGGTTCAACAAAACTACCCGGTAAACAACACATGTTCACCCGACGTTGCTTTATTGTTTAGCCAGTGTCACAGACGGTGTTCCAGCATTAAGGCAACATCGATGTAACGTCTCGTGTTTTCTGGGTGAGACAATGTAGTTAAACGGACTAAAGGTTGTGTATTTGATCGTTTTCACGACGTTTTGATATATTTTATATGTTGATGTTTGTGACAGCGCGGTTCTTGTTGAAAAAACTTTGACTACTTGAATTTTTTCTGTTAGTTGATATATTCACCAACATTTCCTGACCATCGTGCCATCAAAAACTGTGTTCACTAACAAAGGGGATTTTTAGTCAACAATTACGTAGACCTATCTCATGGAGATCATTTTCAATCCTTATTTACACACAAACCTAGTGGGATTTTTTTAAACAACAGAAACACATTTTTTGCAGATGAAAGATGCTGTTTCCAATATTCATTTAAATGGAGAAATTTCGTTAAATAATTTATATTCCACACGCTTCTCTGATAAAAACGTGGCAGACGATTTGATGCGATGGATTTGATGCTGAATGCGCGTCTCGTGAGCAACATACCGTGCGCAACGTGAAATTCTGAATTGCACTCCAAGAGAGGTTGGAATGTTCGCAGTCAATTCAACAACAGCTCCAGTTCAACACTCTTAACAGCTGCCCCTCCTCAAGAGCCGGCGGCTACCTAACAAACACACCTCACTGGTTCAATCCTAGATCAACGTACCGGCACTGAACCAATCTCGTCTGTTTGCAACAGCCGTGTTGCCAATTCCTTACATTTCATCAAATTTAAACAAAGCGTCGACTTCAACTTATTGTACTCCTAAAACTACGCCTAAACAAATATAATTGTGACGAAATAAATACGCTTATTGTGGATCGCGAGTGTTATTGAATTTCCTCCTTAAATAAATAAAAAAGATATATAAATTATTTATTTCAAACACGTGAATATAACAGTGTCAGTGAGCAAACAATAGACGAGCTTATATTGACAAACGTCGTACTTGGAACATCCTTGACTCGAGATTAGGTTGACCTCGTGTCTTGACGCCATGTCTTTTGCTAATAGGCCTATCGACCCAGAACATTCATATATCAAAAATCCGTTCGAGAATACAGAAATGAGCATATAACAGAAATCTTCAAATTGTATAGTTAGACGGTGGTATAATTTCCACGTGGTAGGTTAATACTATATATTGCCATTAATTACTAATAAAATAATGTAAGGTGGTGAGAAATTTGACGTTTTAATTGAAATTTTGAGACCATACACAATCATTATTGTGAAATATCTATTATAATTGCGTACAATTAAAAAGTAAGCCGGGCGTCATGCACAGTAAGATTGCCCATGAAAAATGTCAATGTAATTACATTTTTAATTCATTTTGATTGACCGTTGATCCAATTTATTTTCAAACCTCTAATTCCATTCCAATGAACTATATAACATTACATGATGCTATACACCACGGATACAGAGGTTCCCGCTATATTGAATCTTTACGAGTGCACGGAGAAAAAAAAATGTTTCTTTGAAACATGAATACCGGAATCGAAGAAAAAAAAACAGTTGTGACAGGCGATGGCGTTGACCACCACACCTAGTCATTCATACTTTAACTCTGGAAATCAGTCCAGATAGAAATACAACAATATATATCAGTATATTTATAAACATTTGTTGTTGCTTATCACATGTATCATTTAAGTCCTTACAGAACCTCTCAACGACTTTAATGTTTTCAAAACCATTCCTTCACACTTGGTCTATGTATATTAGCATAAGCCAGACGGTAAACTAACTGATTCTTCACATGTCCTAGTCGGCCTACTTAGCAATAATCTTTTTCAGTGGCTAACCTTGATAGCCAAGCTTATTCAAAATATCAAATTTAATATTTATATATAAAAACTAAAAGCCTTGTTGACCTAAAATTATCGCATATTGGTTGTTTAACATTGTTTTATTGTGTTGTTTTAGAGATAGATTAGACAATCAAAATATTGTAATACAACCTAATTATCATATAAAACGCATATATTACAGAAAATAATGAAATAGTAAAAAAATTCTATCGTTTGGTAGGTTTATATATACCGAAAACAAGAAATCTAACGAGAGACACAAGACAGGGTGATAGATGTTCAGACGAAATTACACACTAACTGCCATACCATACCACACCACACCTAAACCCAGCAAACACGATACCGACATCTAAATGCTGCTCAAATGTTGGCTCACAGTCTGAAACGCTGGCCCAACATTCCCCCTGTATTGAGTGAATGTGTGTTGTTTTCTGATCACCTGGAGCAGTGAGATCGCTCAGCCGCACTGACGATGTCTACTAGAACCAGCTGTAGACGACCTCAACATTAATCTTCATTTCACACACTTCTTAATCCCCACAAGAATATAAGTCAAAACAACTGCTCCATGACATCATTCACGGCTATTGATTAAATTTAAAACGTTAAAGCGCTAGTCAACATTTAAAACATTTTAAATCTACAGTTTACAGTTTTTTAGGCGGTTTTATAGTTTATTTATTTTGTTGGATTTTTTTATATTATCTTCATGATCATGTCATGTCATGGATAGTGTGCATGTGAATGATTTAGAAGTTTTTGTAGTTTTTTTGGTTGATTGATTTATTGATTAGATCGGTAATCGACTAATTGATTATTTGATTATTTGATTAATTCATTAATTAATTGATTGATTGATTGATTGCTTGCTCGATTACTTGCTTGCTTGCTTGCTTGCTTGCTTGCTTGCTTGCTTGCTTGCTTGCTTGATTGATTGATTGATTGATTGATTGATTGATTGATTGATTGATTGATTGATTGATTGATTGATTGATTGATTGATTGATTGATTGATTGATTGATTGATTGATTGATTGATTGATTGATTGATTGATTGATTGATTGATTGATTGATTGATTGATTGATTGATTGATTGATTGATTGATTGATTGATTGATTGATTGATTGATTAATTGATTGATTGATTGATTGATTGATTGATTGATTGATTGATTGATTGATTGATTGATTGATTGATTGATTGATTGATTGATTGATTGATTGATTGATTGATTGATTGATTGATTGATTGATTGATTGATTGATTGATTGATTGATTGACATAATATGTCCGGTCAAATATATTTGTGAATTATAGATCTGAAGTCATCTCAATAGTTTTCATACTTTGAGGCGAAGATGGCAGTATATACGTACCTGTACCGCTAAAAGATGACGACATTAAATATTAAAACCATAAATACTACCTAGATCGATACTATAAGAGAGACAGGTGTGGCTAACGATCTATCTCGTTCCCTAGTATCTTAAGTGTTGTTGTGCTGTGCTGTGCTGCCAGCAAAGAGTATATCACGGAGAGCATGTGTACATGTACGCTGATAATGAAATGGGTTAATGTTCGCCTGCAACTAGAAGTACACACCAGTACCATCACATTTCTTACCTATAGCTAAATGTTTGGTTGTCTCTTCGTATGTTTTAAATCTCATCGATCACTTTATCTCCGAATTAAAATAGATAAAAATAGAAAAAACATTGAATAATTGCTTGCTTTAGCTGTTAAAATACCATACGATTTATTCAAGTGAAATATCGATAATGTAATATTAAATTATTACATTATTATATGTCTATAAGAAGGGATGTGAACAAATACACGGCCTAATATTTGTGATCATATTTCCCAGTGATGCCCCAACAATAATTAAATATAGTCTAGAACAACACTTTCCAGTAATTATATTTAAGGCAATCCACAAAGTAGGAACTACTAATGTGAGAAAAAAAAATCAAAACATGGAGCGACAAGCGATTCAAAGCCAGCTCATACATATAATGCAGGCTAGAAAAATTTGTAAACCTTCCTATTATTCCGTCCCTATCATCATGTCATTATAGCAGGGTGAAGGCTACGGACCCCCCTGCTAGTGCTATGACAGGATGTCCTTATGGACCAAATTAACCCTTCCGTCATAATTATTGCTTAATTTACTGTGAGATAGGAATTGTTATCGTAATTATCACAGTCAACATAAATTATGTTATCCAATTAAAAAAACTAAGTGTAATATATCAAACGAAAGCTTGAACTTCCCTATTTTATGATTTTCTACGAAATTTACTTTTATTGAAAACCGTATGACGCGTCGTAGATTGTTTTAAAAATGGTTTAAACACACTGTCTTAAACGCAGTCTTTAAAGAATCTGATGGACTATCTGGTGAACAGTGTTCAGTAGGTTTATGACAAAAGGTTACCGTGACAGGTGCAAAAGACGTAATGTAATGATCATAAAATATAAGTACCTAAACGAATTAAAAATATATATGAAGAGAATATCCAGCAGCACGAGACGTTGACACCCCGGCCGGGATTAAAGTTGACCCAGCGTCTCAGACAATGGGAAGCCATCAATACAGCATAAAAATTAACCTATTCTGCTCACTCGGATGCATACTCAGTAAACACACAACATTAGTATAACAGTTGTAGGGCCTACAACGTCGAACCAACGTTGGTCCAACATAATACAAATGTTACACAAATATTTTGTGTTTACTGGGTACACACAACCCAAATCAACATTATTTACTAATTGAACTATTATCCCAGCAAACATAAAAATTTGTATAACATTTGATATATACAAATGTTTTAGGTTTGCTGGGCATAGCGCCCCAAATACTCACTTGACGCCCCCTTCCTTTTCTGACCAATATAAATAGCACCACTTTCTGCCTATGTCCGTACTAGGTGGAGATGGTGCCATCCCTTGCATCCTTTGACCATACTGTTGTTGCATTTGTCCTTGTGACTGAGACCGGCGATGACCCTTTTTCTTCTGAGGTGGTACCTGAAGGTACTTGGCGTTATTGGTGCTATCTGCTTCTGGTTTCTGATAATAACAGGGCTGAGGGTGACGCAGGTCATATGAAGATCCCGATAAGTTATACCTCTGATCCAGATCAGTAGTGTAGCCGACAGTTGGACTCCTGGAGTCGCTGGGGAGCACACATACACTATGACGGTTACCTGGCATGTTCACATAAGGCTGTCCCCGTCCTCCGCTCACAAACTGATTTGGTGAATTATTCTGAGGCAAATAATCATCACTAGACTGTGGACGATTCTGAAAAGGGTGGGGTATAGACATGGACGAAACCCTGCGTAAACCACGATTTCGTACATCGGTATCTCTCGGTATATTTCTCATGTCATAGCGATCGTCTGATACATTACTCAGCGGCCGTCGTCTCGAGTACAAGGAGTTGGATCTTGATATTTCCGCAGCGCCGGATCTGCCCAAATTTTGTTCCATCGATTTCCTGGGAATCTCCGGCGGTCCCCGATATACCCAGGGGTCTTCATGGGAAGGCTGGTACATTTGATCCCCATGGTAATACGAGCTAGGCCTGGAATTATTGTTGTACATCGTAGGTTCAGCAAATTCCATAGGTGGTGGTATGGTTTGAACATTGTTAGGTCCATCATATACATGTGCCCAGTTGGCCATATTTTCAGAATATGTACGACGTAGTTTGCTGTCACCCATATTGCCATTGCCAGTTTGTCTCGGACCGAGGAACCAGACATTATTGTTATTCATGGTATGTCAGCGAATGATGACTGTATACACAAAAATGCAGTTTGTCACAATAAGCCTTCTATCAATATACTCTAGTCCATCTTGATATAGTGTATGTATCCATACGTCTGCAGGAGCGGATTAATGTCTTATATCTGCTCTTCTATGATATGTACAGAACAAGGCTGGTGTCTGTTGTTTCCGACACGAGCTGGGCCAGACGAGGGATCCGCGTTAGAACCTGTAGCATGTGTTCAGCTGTTAAATCCGCAGCATCAGACGGTAGTATGAGGCCAACTGCCACTGAAACTTCCTTATCTAGCCGTGATACGTATAGCAAACCCAAACATATACAGAACTAGATATCTGACAAGCAGTGGCTAGTTGTCCTATATTCACATTTACCACAGATTTCCACCAGATATTACATGCTATCATATCAGGTGTAATGATGTAGCATCAACCACTATAACAGCATACTCCCACTAACCGAGCAGTGCATTCACTAAAGGAGGCTCAACAGGTAAATGCCTGTACTGAGACTACGAAACACGTAAAAACTATCTACCAGTCCTGCCTCCAAACTGGGTACTTTTCGTGCCAGTTCCTCTGCAGAACATGGCGCTGCAGTCTCGGCAGGGGGTGGAATGCGCACCGCTTTTGTTGTTCAGAGGGTGTAAAGGGGCTCGCTGGCAGACCGACCCCACCACAAGTACACAATCACCGGCAACTAATTGCTATATACTTTTTAGTCATTGGTTGGATTTAAGTAAGCACATACCAACCTTTATCATTATTACACTTTCCAATGAGCAACCGGTTGCAGCTGTGAAATAAATGCACAACCCTCTGATAGTCATCCAGATAACTGTTTATTCAATTAAAAGTGGATGTTGGAGAGATTGATGGAGATGCTAGTGGCCGCCTGACAGTTGAGTGTGCTGCTGTTGCTGCCAACCTGTGGTGATATGTTAAGTCCAAGAGAGCACGGCTGAGCACTGGTCGACACATGTTGTTTATACATCACCAGTAACTACAAGTACATTATTGCTGATGGCTACTGATCAATGCTGACTTGGGTGAGTTTCTTCTAATTATTTCTAATAAATCTTGATAGACACACTGTTATTTTAGAAGCTCGTGATTTGTATCACTTCTTTTCATACTATAAAATCACGAATGACCTGTTTTATAAATCATTTTTGTATGTAGAAAGGTATGCTGTAATTGATTATAAAAGATCAGTACCATAAACATCTACATGATATACATGTAAGTTGTGTGCCTCATCACCGATGACCTATACTGTACATCACGCATATTATACAAAATATTATACAATAGTATTTCATCCAGTAGTTTTGTTCTATTCCACGAGCAGCAGTTATCATTGTTACGAACAATTATGCCTGACCCAGACGCCCTCCTAGCAAACTGAACACGCTCGCCCTGCGTTGGCTTCATGTTAGGCCAGCGTCACAGACAGTTGATCATTATAAAGCCAAGATTGGTTCAGCATTGTCCTGCTCGCCTAGCGAATTGGACTTGTGCGAGTAATCACGATAATACCATACTGGTAGGCATATAGTATGCCCACTACTATAGTGAGCTATTATTTATGATTATTGTAATGATTTGTAAGTACTTTCCTCAATGTTTTATCGAAACAGCTTGTCGCGCTCAATACCACAGAGTAGGCCTTATATACATGCAGGAATTATCAACAATAAAATATCTGATCACTCTGATCGCGATAAAGAGTAAAGATCAAAACGAGACTTCGTGTACGCAAATCCACACATATCTGGGTGACTGTCACACAGGTCATCTGTATTCAGATTTAGATTCTATATGAGGGTGCCAATCACGACTAAACTGTGTTTTAATCCTTTAGAATAATGGTTTCAACTTATGTCACATCTGTATGTAATCAGCATAGCTACAAAATTGTCCAGTCTCAAACTAAATAAATATGAACAGATTTTACTTACTCAAAGTTCTGGGTCGCGGTAGTAAGATACAACGTCAAGTGGGTGAAAGTATATATGTTGGCGCTCTTTACCCGCTACGTTATCTTATTTAAATTTCAAGTGGGTGAAAATTCCTCATATTTTTTTATTTGAGAACAAACATAGGCAAATCATGATAGTTGCGCTCATTTCATTCCCAATAACTGCCTGCTAATCAAACAGATTAAAAACGATTATACTCTTGATTAGAGATGAAAGGGTTTATTCGAGCGGCATACAATCATAACAGCTATGATATAACTCCGCAATATCTGCCCGCACCGCCACGGAATGATGTAAGTGTATTTTCCCCATCAACAATATCTTCCACTTAGCGAAGATCGCCGTGTTGTCGTGGGTAAGCCATTGTGCGGTCTATCATTTTTCGTCGGTCTGCTGTATGTCGTTTTCGTGGGACTATTTTTTCGGACGATAGACGCTATATTAACCCTTTCAATCCTGAATTTACCATTGTCATCTTCATCCACTACAAGCCGCGAATTGCTGTCGCAATCCTCGACTTGTAGTGGATGAAGATGATTTCATGTGGTTTAAAAATTAAAGAAAATTACCATGTAATGGTAAACCAGTTTCATGGAAATTTCCGTTCTAAAACCCTTGAATATAGGAGAATTACGTCTGTTTTCAGGGATGTAAAATGATGCTTTAATGCATCGTGAGGGCTCAAAGGGTTACGTACTAAAACAAAGACTTGAAAGATGACATACACACGTGTAAACGCGGGAGAGCCAGACTCTCAATGACAATTGGTCACACAGTAGTAGTAGTAGTAAATCATTGCTTTACGTCACTTTTCGGCACAAAAGGTCTTTTAAGTGACATTATAATACGATAAAAACGTTGTAGTCAATTGATGAGATGAATGATGTACAGATGATGATGTGAGGGTGGGGGCATAGGGCATGGTGGGTTATTGAGAGCGTTTTCCTTCGCTCGCCCGATAAGGGGTTCTGGGCATGTCTAGGGGATATACCCCCAGACATGCCCAGACGGCCGGAGACTTGAGTTTCGCTGTACAATTTAATGATGAAACTCTTTGGCATTTTGCGCAGCTCCGCTATCCTCGGGTCGGATAGTCCCCAGAGTAACAATAGGAAGGATCACTCCCTCTGGGTAACTTCATTCATCCCACGTGAGAGACCTAATGTCAAACACGCTATTGCCGGTTATTTAAGGCTACCACAGCCTACATCAGCGCCAGCACTGATGCGGGTGCTGCATTGGCTCCGCTGTTGAGCGGAGGAACCAGGGTACGCCACTGGCAATCCGCCCAAAGATTATAGCCAGATACGAGGAGGCTGCAGCTGCCCTTGGATGATTGCTGTAGACTAGTGCTTCCGTACAATGCCGTAACAGCATCCAACAGACGAAACAGATCCCTAATGACCCTCCCCAGATGGGGGCGAAAAGTACTACTACTAGCAATCATCCCAGTACCCCTGGTCACACAGTCCATCTTTTACTAGTTTTTTTGGCTTACTGCAGCGATAAGAGTAACTCTTTGAGCTGCTTATCAGAGAGATTGATTGACACAAACAATAATCATTGATACGCTTTTTACGTAGGCCTACGATGGATATCAGGATGTTATGCGCACGAGATGATTTAATATATTGTAGAAGCTAAAATCATGTAAAAGATATAGCCCTGGCGGAAGCCGTATCACCTACTTGGTGTTGGCTTTATGTCGCTCAATCCCAGAAAACAAAACATCCACCCTGCAACGGTTGGCACGTTACACCACTAATCACGACTAATCACGAGTTAATCCGTTTTATTAACCGACCAAATCACTAATATTGGGATCTTAAATGAGCGTTTAAAACATCAAGATTTGTAAATGTTTTATCTTTGGTCTCAAATTGAACAAATGAGTAATTTTCACCCATTTGAAGTTGTGGGTCGCGATCTCGACGACAAGGTCCGAAAAATGGACATAACTTTTTAATAACTGTGCGGGCTGTGAGCTGAGCATGCGGGTATGTAACTGAAAAGTTACTGATTCAAAGTAATGTCCCACGAATATTTCTGTGCAGCTACATTCTGCTCTCCTACCCCTCACAGGAGTTGAAGCTATATACTGCTCCAGGAGAAGTTGCGAGGGCCGTACCGAGATGGCCACGTTGTAGTCCGGGTTGGACGCAACCATAGTTTAGCGCCAGAAATAAGCAGAATACTGGTAGCAAAACCTGTATTTTTGTAAAACTATGCTTGTGACAATTTCATGAAATTGAGGGTACCCATGTTCAAATGATAAAGAAAAAGACTCAAATCCCAACGCCAATGTACCTTTCCAATGAGTTATATATCTGGCATTATCAACTAGTAGATATCAATCAGTAATAAATCAAAGGCGCTTTTGCGCAATCGATCGGTTAGGCAAGTGGAATTCGGCGCACATATTTAGGCAACGACTAGAGACTCTGTATCGGATATGCCTACAGCTCTTTTTTATTAAAAGGACTAGTATAGTATGTATAGTCGTCGCTGATGTAGTCACGCTGTTATATTAGTCGCGATAGCCGCGCCGTTATAGTCGCGCCGGAATGGCAGCGTGGTTATATAGTAGCGCAGCAATGGCCGCATTGCGATGGCAGCGCTGCTAACACCCACGCAGGGTATAATTCGTCCCAGAAAAACTGTGTATAGCAGCTCTACATGTAAGCAGCCGCGAATGTGCTAAACTATACTATTTTCCATGCTAAAAACTGCTACACCAACGTATTATTGTGTAGCATATGTCCAAAATCGAGTAGCAAATTATTCCCTGCCACGTCACAATGGTAGCACTGCAGTTGAGCCGATGGTCAGCTCCTAGTTGGGGCTTAGCTAAGCCGCGTTGCCGCGCCACGTGCAATTTCCGTCTCTGGCGCTGCGTCAAATTAACATATAACAGCTCAAATAGAACAAGAGGCCTGAAATCATATTATCATCCCCCACCATAAATTAGTTTTTGCGGTCACAAATATTTGAAAAGTCGACTTGTGGTGGCCATTTTAAATTTCAGTAATATCACCTGCACATTTCCATATTATATATGGTGGGTATGTGATTGTAAAATTTGAATTATTTCTGACTTCAATATTTGAGTTTTTGCGCCCACAAAAAGGGATAAAGTTCATCCATGGCGGCCATTTATAATTTTAGTAAAACCTTGAAATCACATACACATCTGCATATCGTGGGGAATGTGATTGTTTTAATAAATTCTGACTAAGTTTTGCGACCACAAAAATTATGAAGTTGATCAGTGGCTGAATTTCAGTAAAACCTTAAAAAAATCACTTGCACATCTGCATATATCGTGGGGGTGTGATTGTGAAATTTAAATAATTTCTGACCTTAAGTCTTAGAGTTTTTGAGCCCACAAAAAATATGAAGTTGATCCGTGGCGGACATTTTGCATTTCAGTTAAACCTTGAAAAAATCACCTGTACATCTCCATATCGTGGGAAACGTGATTGTAAAATGTGAATAATTTCTGACTTTTAGGTTTTTGAGTTCCCACCACAGCAATAATTAAACAATGTCATTAGAGCGACGATATATTATGTCGTGCAAAGCAAAAAAACAGGAACCACCTATTTTTCAAGTAAACGTTACCAGATTACTGCAGAGACAGAAATGCCCAGATGCACGACAATACACGGACAGGCAAAAAATTAAGGCTTCGGATAAATTCGTAGGAGGAATGTACTTCGAGACAGGAGGAAGTAAGCCGCTGGAAGCCGCTCAGGGCTGTCTTTGATGAGACAAGATCCCATGTGCATGTAATGGGAGTCAGATTATTACCAGCAATCACGAGACGACGTCACCCAATGGTGGATTCGGTTGGGTCACCGTCTGCTATATGTGATCGTTAACTTTTGGGTTCGGATTGATCCGGTCATGTGCATTCTTAGTATTCTTGCTAATCTGTGAGCGCTGAAACTGAAAAGGAGGTTGGTTCGCCTTCCAAGCAACCGTCTTCAACGCTTTGATACAGTGCAAGTGCATGCATAACGCGTACAGGGCCTATTACGTTATTGATTAGAGTCTCAGAATGTCGAGGAAGCTAGCTAATGAATAGTAGATTTAAAATCGATGACCCAGCCCAGCACAACCCAACCGCGACTTCAAGATGGCGGTCATTGACAGATTACACAGGCTATATTAATGTACCTAAGTCATTGAGGTACGTAACGAACGCGTACATTGCTGGCAGTCCACAGAAATATAATCATTCTGAGCCAGTGGATCAATCCAATATATATGGACCGCTGTGAAAATAAAATAAGCCTCACCAGGAAACATTCCTGGCACCCAGTATCTTTTATCCCAGGTGACCAGGCATGGTGACTATCGGGTTTTTATATATATTTATTGTATAACCACGATGTCAGTGTATGCTATGTTTACATGTATACATGGTTTGCCGAATAAACCAAATCAAATCACCAACTGTATTAACCTGTTAACATGATTAGGCGTGCAATGTACATCAAACACACCATCAACTTTAATCGATTGATTGATTGCTTGATTGTTGCTTGATTGTTCGATTGTTCGATTGTTCGATTGTTCGATTGTTCGATTGATCGATTGATCGATCGATCGATCGATCGATCGATCGATCGATCGATCGATCGATCGATTGATTGATTGATTGATTGATTGATTGATTGATTGATTGATTGATTGATTGATTGATTGATTGATTGATTGATTGATTGATTGATTGATTGATTTATTGATTTATTGATTGACTGATTGATTGATTTATGGATTGATTGATTGATTGATTGATTGATTGATTGATTGATTGATTGATTGATTGATTGATTGATTGATTGATTGATTGATTGATTGATTGATTGATTGGACCATTGAGAAGTTCATGAAAATTATATGTTGTCGAAATTACAGGCTAATCAGTGTACACTGATGTGGGAGTTTGGTCACAATCACCCCCATAAGTAATAATATGTTGCCAGCCTCATATGTCAATTTTATAATGTTACAAACTCTGAAAGACGACCTGGCGATCAAACGTTTTCAAATCTTAAGAAAAACAAACTGTAAACAACATGCCTCTTTAGTAGTACATCAGTCGTTGCTGCTCATCACAATATTCTCAGACAATTAACCTCGCTCTATACATGTAGCGGTACAGGGCATGTCTACGTATGACGACGTAGTTGTTTTTATTGTCTTAAACCATGCACATTATTTTGTCACAATGTCATCATTCACCCTCACCTCCAACTATATAGTACTCCTAAATATAAAGGCAGTAGCTATTTAATATTTCTATCGTTCTATTGACTCTAGTAATGTTATCCGAAAGCGGTCCGATGAACATTACATACGCAACTGTTCTTCAATTTTAAATGGGGGGGGTGGGTTCAAACGTACTGATGGGTGCCTCCGGATACGTTCCTTCTCTCAGTCAGTACCGCTTACATGATCCGCTGGGTAACTGTTTTCAACGGGGACTCGAAATTTGTAAATTTAGAAAAAAATAATGATTTGATTCTTCAACTAATGAAAAATGTCGTAATACAATCGAACTGGAAGACCCAAAATATCTAGTTACTCATACATGCGAATACAGCAAATCGTTCTAGAATTTAATAAATTCCTTCGTCAGGTGGACAATCTAAGACTAGTACTCCAATAACAAGAACCTATGAGTCATTATGTCAGTAGAAGATGGTAGAAGTGCTCTAGGCCCACTTCATTTGATATACGAGCACACGAGTACCTGCATATTACAGTAGTCATGGTCTCCTCAAAGGATACGAAGTACATATGTCTTTTAATAAACTCGCGTCACCTCCTTCAGAAATAACATAACCAGTATATTATAATGTTATGATTAACTGTCGCGCCGCGTCTTGTTACACACTTATTTGAATATTTATAATTAAAAAGATTTTATAAAATACGAACGCCTTCGAAAAAACTCAATAAATAACTCAACTTGTCCGATGGCTACAAGGCACATGCAGAACAGATTTTATCATGTATGCTTTTATTGAAGTTATCGTACCCTCAAGGTAAAAACGAATTAAAAATGCGATAAATCTGCAATTTTTTTCAACCAATATTTAACTTATCCGGGAACTTGTTATTAGCAGCATGCAGAACAAAATTGTGAAGGCTACACGAAAAACTGCCGACAACGAGGACGCCAAACTTTTATGCAATAGCCCACCCTTTTTCATTCAAAAATAAAAGGCGGGCTAAAAATGGATCATTAATTTATCTGTCCTGCATATTACAGTAGTCATGGTCTCCTCAAAGGATACGAAGTATAGATGTCTTTTAATAAACTCGCGTCACCTCTTTTAGAAATAACATTAACAGTATATTATAAAGTTAGGATTAATCTGCACGCCGCGTCTTGTTTCACTTTTTTTTGAAGTTATCGTGCCCACAAAGTAAAAACGAATTAAAAATGCCATAAATCGGCCAATTTTTCAGTCATTATTTAACGTGTCCGTTAACTTGTTATTAGCAACATGCAGAACAAATTTGTGAAGGATACATGAAAAACTTAATTAACGCAGATGCCGACAACAAGAACGCCAAACTGAAATGCAAATTAAAAAATAAAAGGCGGACTAAAAATGGATCATTAAGTGATCTGTCCTAATAATTAGGTTCCACAATTATAAGCGCGTATATGTAGCCTCAAGAACTTAATATAGATAAAGTTCTTGGTAGTCTATAACATGATCATCGTGATAACATCACTCGTCAAACAAAAATCGACTGAATGCCGCACGTACAGACCCTGAAGGCTGACATTATATTATGTCTCACATGACCTAGTTCATCGAAGATTAGGATGTTATAAAGAGTATGCCTGCAGAAGCAATATTTATCATGTTTATTGCATTGTCAACAACAAATGTTGTTGTAGTTGTAAATCATTGCTTTACGTCACTTTTCGGCACAAAAGGTCTTTTAAGTGACATTATAATACGATAAAAACGTTGTAGTCAATTGATGAGATGAATGATGTACAGACGATGATGTGAGGGTGGGGGTGATAGGGCATGGTGGGTTATTGGGAGCGTTTTCCTTCGCTCGCCCGATAAGGGGTTCTGGGCATGTCTAGGGGATATACCCCCAGACATGCCCAGACGGCCGGAGACTTGAGTTTCGCTGTACAAGTTAATGATGACAACAACAAATGTTACACACTGAGAAATAAATACGCATTGTATGTAAACATAATATGAACACTACTCTCTCTGTTTTTTTAGGATTCAATTGTATGATAACTAAGTACATAAAAAAATTATATTTAGATTTAGAGCACTTTCGCAGAAAATTTTATTCTGGCTATCGAAGACAACAAGACATGTAGCTTTTACTGCATGGTTGTGTATTGGTGGTTTGTAATGATATAGGGACCAGGTGCGAGTGGCCAGCTGAGCCAATGGTTCACCGGGCAAGTCAGAAAAACATCACAGCTAGTGCAACTCCAAAGTATTTTAATCTGTATTTGCTAGACACAATTTAGAAATTTAAATTTAAAATATTTCTTATATACCGAAGTTTATTAGTAATATACGGTACATGTATAGGCATAAATGTAAAACTTAAGCACTGAGAGAGCATGTAAAATAAGAAGAGAGTCAAACAGGCTTATTTAATTACGATCACACATTTTATACTGCAGCCTAAAGGTTACCAACAGTAAGTAAGCGCCAAAGTACGTGTAGCAACCACCCAAGCAGCTGTTTTAGCATGTTACAAAGATATGTTCCATTGAACTCGCCAAAAATAGATACATGTCGTGCAAACAAAGATCGGACACGGAGCACATTTATAAGCAAAGATATATCAATACATTATTTAATCAGTTAATGGTTCTATTCTAATCATTATTTGAGGTTATCCTTTGTTCGTGACATTCACGAAATAATATGTGCGGGGTGAACTCCTGTGTTTTAATCATAAGCACGGATGGAGCACACTTACGTTATTCTTGTTAGTTGCTGCCGTGTATCAATGACAAATATTTATAAGATTTATATGATAATATGATGATATGTACACGAATATGTTATACTATATATAGCTTGATCCCGATCAGTAGTATCGAGAATAAATGTTGCTTAATGTAATCTCATTTACAGTTACATTTATTGGGTGAACGTGTGAGCAACATTACATTATTATGTACATGATCTATCACACGCCACGGTCATATAGATAAACGACATGAATACACAACAGGTGTGAGTCAGGTTGAGTGGAGGTCAATTTATTGAGCTACTTTAGCCTGTCCTCACTGTTATGTCACAGCGAAGAACACTCGAACAAAGTGAAACGTGCGCATATTGAATAACCCTATTTTCGTGCCTCATATTATAGAATAATAATATAGACTGGTCAGATATGAATATGATGGTAGTTGATCATTGTATACATACAGACGATTAGTTAAAGATGATGAATTCATCATATCAAGGAGGTTATCATATCAAAGCATCAGTAAACAAAGTATAATCTGAACATCATGTGAAATTTTCGAAGTTTTGAGCTCTACCCAGAATGACCATTACCAATATTAACATACCGTAATGCCCTTTATGTTTTCATTACAATCCCGCGTCCATACATTCTTCCAAGTGTAAGTAGGTGATTTTTAAATTAAAGAAAATTATCATGTATTCGTAGAACAGTTTCACGGAAATTTATCTTCTGAAACCCTTGATTGTAAGAAAATCAAGTATGTTTTCAATGATGTAAAATGATGATTTAATGCATCGTGAGGGCTTAAAGGGCTGATATATTATCTCCTTGATATCGTTTACTTCTAGGCTTACTTATCTCAAGAGTTTGAAAAAACGTCATCCATAACAGACAACACAGACTGCTTCTATTTTATTATAAGTGCAAGTAAGATGTACATGTTTGTATATGTTCATGTTTGGCAGCAAAGGGGAGGAAGTCTGAACATGTTAACCCTTAGCACACTGATGTAGACTACAGTGGACATTCTGTGATTTTACTAGCACCTGCATCACCAGTTGTTGAAAGTAAATTATGCTTTCAATCTTGAAAGACTGATGTATGTTGGGACTTGCAAATTTAGCAAATCACACACATTTTTAGGCACTTGAAGTTACCGCGAGACACAACTTCAAGTGGCTGAAAATTTAAACTTCTCAGCTCAGTGCTCTAAGGGTTAAAAAAGCGCCTGGCGAGACAGTCAGATGCTTTACCAAAGCGCAACGCCCCCTTCTCTAATCTGCTATTTGTGTTGTGGTAATTTATTCATTATACATTGTACACAGCTTCAGCTTTTTCTCTGTGGATGAATGCTTAACTGCGGGATCTATTCCAGGGGAAGAGGGGATTAAATCTAGGATGCCTGGAAATTCTCCGGACGATAGTGCGTATACCACCCTCTCGCGTTCATTTCCACCCCCACACCCCAGCGCGATCATAGACCACGTGTACCTGGGCTGCGCCGTGGCCATCAGCGTAGAAACTTCTGAACCCCCATTCCCAGAAAAAAAACATGACCTGGTTTAACATTTTATACGCGTGATTCTTGTCCATAATCTCAAAGCGATTCTCCTACAAATTTTGAAACGTTATGCTGTCAGTGTGGTAAAAAAGGACCGGTCGCTTATTCTACCTCTCTTGATCAGAGTTCAACTATGTCACTGTTATTATCATCACACTCAAGGGATTATTTTCATTTTCAAGATCCACCTCACAAGTTTGGTTCATTGTCAGACTCGCTTGGCTCAAATATGGTGTAAAGAACAACCATTAAGTCAAAATTTCACACACTGAAGAGAAATATAGGTTTCTCCATGAGAAAATTCACAGATTTTAGATACCCACGATGATTTTTTCCCAGCTGACGGTTAACACTTGAATTACCCAGCAAATTCAAAGGGAATGTTTTAGATTCAAATTTAAAACTGTTAGACCTTATTCAAAGATCTTTGATATGCAAATTAGCTTATTTTTTTCGAACTTAACCAGGGCAGTTCATCAAAGAGTGTTCAGAAAAGATTGTGTGGAGATGGGATGAATATTGGCGGCTGTAGAGCTTTTCCGTCGATTCGAAAGGAAACGCCGGGACGGCCATCTTGGATATGCACATTAGCTGATTATCTAACTTCGCCGGGTTCAGAAAAAATCCTTAAGATCGGATGCATACTCAATTGGCGACTGTGGAGGTCTCGGTCGATTTGCGAGAAAAAGCCATTTTGATATATGCAAAATAGCTGATTTTCCAACTTAACTAGGGTTTTCCATCAGTCTTCAGAAAAAAGTTCGTCAAGAAAGGATGAATATTGGTGACTGCAGAGCGCTTAAGTGGTCAAATTGTCGATATAAAAATAATAACAACAATATCACTAAAATAATAAGTAACCACAACATCGTGGGTGGAAACTTAAAGAAAGAAGCACAAGATGTTCTTACCAAATGTATATACACAGAGAAAATTATTTCTTCATGAAAATTTATGGCATATAACCGTGATACTTTCTTTGATTTTTGTGCGCAAAGTCACCAATTACATGTAGTGTTACTGAAGTGTAATTCACGCCGTGTATCTGATTTGCCTGTAATTCACTTAAGTCCAATTGACGCATCGCCTGAACTCACTAATTGACGCAGTACATGTATATCTGATTCGCCTGTAACTCACTGAAGTCTAATTCACGCAGTATATCTGATTATATAAACATAATGGTAAAAAGTAAAACTTATATATTGACAAACAGCATATCGTGTAGTGATGTAGATTTACTGATTAACCAATTAAAATGTCAAGTTTGTTTTTGGAGGGAGGCCCCCTCTTGGTCGGTGGCCAAATGAAATGAAATGAAATGAGTGGGGTTTTAGGCCACCTATAGGCTAAACTGGGCCAAGAGAAGCTTCTGAGGATGGTGAGATGAATGAGATGACACTGCCCTCCAGGCACAGGATCCTAAATTCGAGCCCTGGTGTTCTGAGGCCGAGCACGCTACCTTCTTGGTCACGGAGGCTCCCCACAATATTGCATCTTCACAAGTGAGCGGGGTGGAAACATTTTGTAGGTTTGAAACTTGAAGGCCAGAGTGGGGTTCGAACCCGCGATCTCCCACTTTCCGAGCAGGCAGCTTTAACCACTGCACCAAGGCCTCAGCCCTTATTGCCGGCGAAGATGACACGCCCCCCCCCCCCTCTTAATCCGGCCCTGCCTGTACATAATCAATCAAGGATCGTGTCTGGCGATCTAGTGCAGACTTCGGGTGATCGTTACTAATACTGCTAGTTGTTATTATGTAACAGATATATTTATACACATGATATGACCCATGCAGTGAGTTGAAACAGGTCTGCATTTGATCATATGAATTGATGAGCATAATTTTTAGACCAAAGGCCATTATCAAAAACTATTCCCGTCATGTAAAGGGTCGTCCAAAATGTCTCATATATATATATATATATCATATCAATCTGAACAGGTAATACAGTAATACACTGCTGCAAACAGTCTAATATAAATTGGCAAAACAGTTAATGCTTTAAAGTTTAAACCGGATTGAAACAGATTGAAAAGGGGCTTGACCGGAAGTTTTTTGACTCTGTGCATATGGAAAACGAAAAACGTCTGATACCGAAATAGCATGTTACCTGTTATATTATACATAAAAGCAATTACGCAGCCTTTACAATATGTGCGCATTCGTTTCATATAGATGATTTCGTGATCCACTTATCCGCTCCAGTGGACACCAATAGTAATATACTGTTCTTGATGTGTAGATATATATATATATTATCTGCTATTATCTCAATCTTAACTCTATTAAAATTATTATATTGTCTATTCATATGTAGGTCAAACGTACAAATTATATAATATGTATATATAATTTAATAGTATATTTAATGTATGTATATACAGAAATAATCATTTGTCAGACGTTGAATACCCACCTTTTACCAGTTGGATTTAATGAAGGAGTATTGGTATTCCAATCGTTTTTATGTTTTGCGGATAATTCAGAGCAATCCAAATCGTTTGTTGTATCTTCAGGGGGGTATACAAACCAGGTGTCAGCCTGATCCCCAAATGATACTTGCTTACTGTTTACAGGCTTATATGATGCAGAATAAACATCACCAGGAAAAGGGACGTTTTCATTTTGTCCATCTGAATCAACATTAGTGTGACTAGATGTGTGTGGACTGTCATAATTGTGATATAAAGATGGTTTTTGGTGAGGAGCATCCTCACTGACTAGACTCTTCTGAACTCTATATTCTAAGACACAGTCCTTTTTACAAGTGGTAGTTTTATTGATCTGACAGGCATTATTTTCATCTGTAAGATTAACTATATCCTGAACACAATTTACTAGACAGCTGTCGTATTCAATTGTTGTAAAATCATGATGATTTAACAAGAGACAGCTACTTCCTTCCGTATTCGTGGTAGTGAGACCATCACTTTCTTGTGCTGTTTGTATCACATGGGTGGGATTATCATTGGTATCATTACTATTATTGTTAGTGGTTACTAAAAGTGTATCCTGTAAACTTTCATTTGATTGTGTGCTTATGCAGTGGGACGAGGTGGTCACAAATCTAGAGTGATAAGTCTGATTGTGATAGCCATCATTAACGTTAGGTGACATCAGTGACGCAGAATGAGCCTCTAATACACATGTTTCTGAATCATTTTGATTTTTAATTCCCAATGTAGATGAAGATGATGAGTCTGAACATTTTTGGTAATCGTTGACAGAAGACGTATTATTCACACAAGAATTTGTATATTCGTCATATGTATTGATAGCAAGGTCTGTGACAGGTGCCACCCTTGATGATACGTTACTGGCGTCTAGGTTAGATATATCTGATAGCACCGCATGTTGGTCATGCTGAGGTGACGTACTGGCAGGTGACAACAGACTATTACCATCACTACCATCTGCCACATAATCACTCTCCTCAGTCTGAACAACTCGAGGATGCAATTCTGATTTGACTTGCTTTTCTTGCAGCGGGTTTAACGACGGTTGAGTTGGTGTATTTCTGTTGCGTCCTTTTCTTTGGCGTCCATCTTTGGCATTCTTTTTGCGCTGGAAACTGAAGTGTCGGCTGCTGCCTGTTCGTTGGAATGGTCGTGATTCGCCCAGTTCCTCGTCGTCCACCATAATGACAGATGGTGAAAGTGGTGGCATTCGCTCATCTTCAGCCATATCCATGCTACTGTCCACACGAGCCATCACGTACCACCGCCACCAAACATGACCAGTCAAAATCTACTCACTCTACTGACAATCATCTGTCTATTGATACTATAAGCTACACGCTTATCACATGATAATAATTCATGCGTCATGTACTCGACGATAGGTGTGTCTGATCCGCGTGAACTGTATTGCCAGTCTAGTTTCCTTTCCATTTAAGCCATCAGAATGGTAATGTGAAACAAATCGGAAGGACGAGTTAGTCCGTCAAAAATATAATATTTTTGTGTGAATCTGTCATAAACACCTGTATATTATTGTGGCTTGAACCAATGGCCAATGGTCGCACATAAGATAGAAGATAGAGATCCAGATCAGATTCTAGGGTTAAGTATATATCGCCATGCAGTATCAGTGACAGTCAGGTGAAATTCACGATACGTCAAACGGTGGTGGGTTGACCGGCTCTCCTACATGTAATTTGTAATGCTCACAACACAGACGACCCACCAGTCAGTCACTGGCAAACAAGCTATCACTGAGCTTTGGCCGGACACATCAGCACGGCGCACGGTCCACCTGTACTGCCCCCTATCACTAGTTTCACCTTTAATAAGTACTATATACTGTAGTTGGCAGTGGTGGCCGGCTTACGCGGCGTGTTAATCTGCTGTTTACTTTCTCGTCTAATATCAACAGACTGGGGTGGTGCTTGTCCTGTACTTGCAAGGACCAGACGCATGCATGGAAACCAAGTATTGATTGGGTAGATTGAGCGTGCATATGTTAACCAGGTACATGTAGGGAGACATGTGTAACCAGGTAGACACGGATAGCTGGGCGCCTAACACAATGCCCGCGTATGACAGCCCCCGTGTCAATACGCGTGCAGGAAAGCGTGATGGCTTATATTAAACGTCTGCTCAGTTCCTGTTCCCATATGTTCCATAATTTCTAATAATGAGCCATCCCTGACAGCAATATATATTTACATGCGAATAACAGCATGTCAACCTACACAGATACGTGGTACAGAGAGGCGCCGTCCACATAAACAGCTGCTAATCCTGGGCATTGAATTATCTTCAATCATAAATAAAAATCTACAGGAAACTGTATGACGATGTTTTATAAATTTAATTTCTGTGATGCTATCTTGAATCGCACAGTGTATTTTTATACATGCTAGTACACATAGATAACACACTATACCGTAA
Source organism: Flabesymbios commensalis (assembly GCA_964017125.1). Lineage (NCBI taxonomy): Eukaryota > Metazoa > Annelida > Polychaeta > Terebellida > Flabelligeridae > Flabesymbios > Flabesymbios commensalis. The sequence goes on from OZ024905.1 coordinate 57,656,157, forward strand.
TACAAACATCTGTACACCTTACGAGTAATAGTCAATAAGCCAATAATTGCTGTATTCAATGCATACATATTATTATACTGCACTTTGAAATATTTGTGTATTTTAACCTGTTAATATGCGGGTTAAAGTCATCGTACATGTATATTATAATATAAAGTGAAATGAAAAATATATATTTTGGATAAACTATTATTATACAATAATTTAAATTCAATACTTACTTATCATCTGATCGTGTTTTATTTGATTTGGTGAGCCAAGTAACACGCAGCAGTGGTCTTACTTACATGGGTGACATACAAAATTAAATGTACGATTGACATAATTAGATATATACCGCTACAATGTTTTGTGCTTAACAATCTATGTGAAGGTCATTTTTTAGCTCTGCATCTATAATCATGGCTATAAATCGCAATGAAAATAGGGAAACCATCATTATTGACTGGTAAAAGTAAACCTAAGTTAATTACATTTTTAGTCATGCAAGTGAATCGTTTGTGAAGGGGAAAAATGTTTTAAAATGAACATGTTTGAAAATTGGCTCAAATACTTAAGGGCCTACTACATTAGTGTAATGTGTTCACTAAATTTGTTGCACTCTCTGTGATGTGAATTCCACAATTTTGACAGGCCTATAATCAGGAGGAAATACTGGTATATGACCAGGTGGAAAGGGGGTATAAAGGTTTTTTATCGCTGATTCATGTCCAACTAACCCTCAGGTAATAATTTCCAGAGGGTGTGTAAAATTTTACCATGTGGCATTTTCTGAAATCCAAGATGGCCGACAAAAGTCAATAAAATCAGTATTCTCAGTATAACTTCTGAAGTTTTGATGGTAGAGTTACAATTTTCATTTCTTTTTTATCACCACGACCACACAGAGTGGTGTAAAAGACGTATATATTATACTAAATTATTTTACAATTCCCAAATAATACATTGATGTAAAAAAACAATATAAAATGTGACCTATCTGCACGAAATGAGTCGCATGTCGGCTCCATACATGTCGGAGAAAATGGGCAATATGCATGATATGGGCTAATAATAGCGAATTTTGTTTTTAGTCAAATTTTAATGCTTTAAAGCCTAGAATTACCATTCTAAGGTCAGAAATGGGTTCTACGCCCTAAATATTAGTCAGAAATGACATATCACATGATTGGGATTATCAGATTTTTTGTTTATTTGTTTTCAAAATGGCCGCTGGCAGCCATCTTGGATTTTACTCATTTTTAAAAAACGTTCAAAGTTAACCAAAGTCCACCCTGCAGATTCTAGACATCCTGGGCTATAAAAATCAATCGTTAAAAAATATATATACAAAATTTCGAGGCTTGGCCGAAAAAAATCCTGTTTGGCCATAGGGAACTATTTTTCATACTATAAAGACCTTATAATCAAAGTTTTGCCATGACTTTAAAGCCGATTTTCTCCATTTTTATTTTTTGAAATATTGACCAATTCACGTCACTAAAATAATCATAACTCAGCTCCAGATCAACATAATTTCATGTTCTTGGGAGTCATATTAAAGCTTCAGCTTGTGCTATCCAATGGTACCATCAACTCCATATTGTGTTTTACCGACATGAGACTCTTTAGGTACATTTGGGTCACAAATGTTGAGAAAGGAAAAAAAAGGCAAAACAAAAATTTGTGAAATATTAATGTGTTATTATGAAACATAGCCATACCTATTTGAAACACCAGTCTCGGTTTTATAACTTTTATTTAATGGTACAATGTGCAAGATTCCCCAACCCCCGCAAAGACAAAATATGGCACATCCTATTTTTGAGCAAATAAAACTTGCAGTGCGACAACTTGGACAGAAAAGACTGGGGTGCAGATCTATATGTTCAAGTATTATGTACAGTATGTGGGATCATCACCACTTGGTGGTCAGGCTCCCAGCCATAGTCACATGGGACCATTGTAGGTGGAGAGCCATCAATTGCACTTTTCCAAATTGCTACTTGTAAATTACATTTTTTTTACATTTTCAGAAAATGCTACATTCGTCGGAGGTACATGTAGGGTACACAACTTACTCTTTCCTGTTTTTAACTTTCATCATTTTAAAATACACTCTGTCATTGATTTGCATGACTCGGCAATAACCTTTCCATATGCTGCAGATATGAATGTCACAGCATGTTGACAGAGTTCCATACTAGCTCGAATATCATCAATTGCACAAAGAGAGAATTGGCCTTTCTTTGCAAAGTACAATGCCATAGCATATCCCATGCAATGCTGCAATGGTGTCAGCACCAGATAATCCATGAATGGCGAGCAAGTCAATAGCACTGTTATTGTGCAATGCTGCGGTGGAATGTATATCAGTCAGTTAGTCACATCCCTGTCTCGCACTGGTAGTAGTAGTAGTAAATCATTGCTTCACGTAACTTTTCGGCACAAATGTTCTTTTAAGTGACATTGTAATACGATAAAAACGTTGTAGTCAATTGATGAGATGAATTATGTACTGGGTTATTGAGAGCATTTTCCTTCGCTCGCCCGATAAGGGGTTCTGGGCATGTCTAGGGGATCTACCCCCAGACATGCCCAGACGGCCGGAGACTTGAGTTTCGCTGTGCAATTCAATGCTGAAACACTGTGGCATTTCGTGCAGATCCGCTATCCTCGGGTCAGATAGTCCCCAAAGTAACGATAGGAAGGATAACTGCCTCTGGGTAACTCCATTCATCCCACGTGAGAGACCTAATGTCAGACACGCTATTGCTGGTTATTTAAGGCTACCACAGCCTACACCAGCGCCAGCACTGATGCAAGAGTTGCATTAGCACCGCAGTGTCTCGCACTGGTAAAGCCACAATTATGGGTGCTTGATTTAAGCACATACAGTTACAAAAGTGTACATACTGTACTTAACTGCAAAAAATACATACAAGACAACAGCCTGCAAAATTAATGGACATGAATTAACGACTGTTTGTAAAAGACAACGCCTTATTGCTGCGATCCATTTCAGGGTTTCCCCCAGAAAAATGAGAAAGCATCATGGTAACTGGCGGTTCGGGTTTAGCGAGCCGCGCGTAGTCTGGGGTCCGGAGGCAAAGACTTCTTTATATATACCTTCTAGTAACTTATAAAGCTAATTTGTAGGTGTGAAAAATAAAAACTAAGCATTGGATAATATGGCAGTTTGGGGAGAGCATTATTGATTTTACTGAAGCATCATGGCATTTGGAAAAGCATCATGGGAATTACTGAAGCATCAGGGTAAAAGTATAAAGCATCATGGTACCATGATGCTTTGATGCTTTGGGGGAAACCCTGCATTTGGACTCCCTTGTAATAATGTATTATATATTGTGGAGGCATGAATGTATCTTATTGTTATTTTAGAGCGGAGTGTGAAATATAAACAAGAGCAAACTCGACAATAGCTGCCATTATTGAACTTGAAGTTATTATTGCGGACACAAGGTCAAATTATTGACGTAAAATGCAAAAAATCGCAATAAATCGGCCATTTTGTAATTTTTCCAGCCATTATTAAACTTGTCCAAGAACTACTTATTAGTAGCTTGCATAACAAATTTGAAGAGGATACATGAAAAACTGTTCAAGTTATCGCGCCCACAAGGTCAAATTATTGACTTAAAAGGCGAAAAATTTTGGCCATTTTGAATTTTTTTCAGTCATTATTGAACTTGTCCCGAGAACTGGTCATAAGTAACATGCATAACAAATTTGGAAAGGGTACATGAAAAACTTTTCAAGTTATTGCGCACAAGTAAATGTTAACGCCGATGATGCCGAACTTCAATTGCAATAGCCCACCTTTTATTAATTAAAACAAGACTACATAAGTCCAGGAGCTCCCGCTCCGAATTAGAATTTGATTTAAGCAATTTTGTGTAGGCTAGGTCAAAAATCAAGACGCAAGACAACTAGGTCTAAGAGGCTCAGTCTAAGAGTAAAATAAGAACTAGATAGTCTATCAGAGATTGCAAACCTCCATTGAAATTAATAATACTAATGATCAGTATCCCAGTAATGGTCTACCTATCTGGCACGGTTTACCCGATATCAGGCTAATCGAGGTAAATAATGGCTGATTGCGGTCATTTTGAATTTGATATAGTTAGAAAATTTCAGGGTGCATCCTCCCCCGAAACCTCACATTTTGTTTTATAGTAACGGTCTAGCCATCTAACACAGTTTGCCAAATATTGGGCATGTGAAAGACAATAATGGCCGATGGGGCCATTTTAAATTCGATTGAGTCAAAATTTTTCAAGATGAATCCTCTCCTGAAACATCACATTTTGTTTTATAGTAAGGATCCACCTATCTAGCACAGTTTACCAAATATCGGCAATGTAAAAGTGAATAATAGCCCATAGCCGGCCATTTTAAATTTGATCGAGTCAAAATTTTTAATAATATATATGCTCTCCTGATTTTCCTCTCCATTTTGTTTTAAAATATAGTGGTCTAGCCATCCATTACGGTTTACCAAATACCGGTCATGTGAAAGTGAATAATGGCCGATAGGCGGCCATTTTGTATCGGATCAAGTCAATTTTTTTCAAAATGCATCCTCTTCTGAAATTTCACATTTTGTTTTATGGTAATGGTCTAGCTATCCAGCACGGTTTAACAAATATCAGCAATGTGAAAGTAAATAGTGGCCGATAGGCGGCCATTTTGAATTTGATGGAGTCGAAAGTTTTCAAAATGCATCCTCTCCGGACACATAACATTTTTTTTTAGAGTAATGGTCTAGCTATCTAGCACCGTTTACCTGATATTAGGCCTATCGAGGTAAATAATGCCAATTGTCAGCCATTTTGAATTCGATAGAGTTAAACATTTTCAGGGTGCAACCTCCCCTGAAAACTCACATTTGGTTTTATATATATACCGAATAGTAATGGTCTAGCTGTCCAGCATGGTTTACCTGATATCAGGTCTATCGAGGTAAATAATACCAATTGTCGGCCTTTTTGAATTGGATATTAAGAGTTAAAAAATTTCAGGGTGCATCCTCCCCTGAAAACTCACATTTTGTTTTATAGTAATGGTCTTGCCATATAGCACGGCTTACCAAATATCGGCCATGTGAAAATGAATAATGGCTGATAGGCTTGAATTTGATCAAGTTGAAATCAAGATGCATCCTCGGCTGAAATCTCACATTTTGTTTTATAGTAATGGTCTAGCCATCTAGCACGGTTTACCAAATATCGGCCATGTGAAAGTGAATAATGGCCGATAGGCAGCCATTTTGAATTTGATCGAGTATAAATTTTTCAAGAGGCATCCTCTCCTGAAATATCACATTATGTTTTATAGTATTGGTCTAGCCATCAGTGTTCAATACAGATGGATTTTTCTATGGGACAATTGTCCCCACAGAGCTAAAAATCAGCGAAAAATTTTCAAAATATTGGCAGGTAAATGGGACATCCTATGAAACAGTGCGTCCATGGCGCAGTCCTGCAGCATATACTGAACACTGTGCCATCTAGCACGGCTTACCAAATAACGGCTATGTGAAAGTGAATAATGGCCAAAAGCCGGCCATTTTAAATTTGATCAAGTCGAAATTTTTCAAGATGCATCCTCTCCTGAAATCTCACATTTTGTTTTATAGTAATGGTCTAGCCATCTGGTACGGTTTACCAAATAACGGCCATGTAAAGTGAATAATGGCATATTTAGGTGGCCATTTTGAATTTGATCGCGTCAAATTTTTTCAAGATGCATCCTCTCCTGAAATCTCACATTTTGTTTTATAATAATGGTCTAGCTATCTAGCACGGTTTACCAAATATCAGCAATGTGAGTCGAAAGTTCAAAATGCATCCTCTCTGGAAACTTCACATTTTGCTTTATAGTAGGGCAAGACCATCGTGATGTATGCAACATTGTGACAGTTTTATTTTTTTGTGTTGGCTGCCAAAATAAAATATAAAGTGAAACCCCTAATATGATCCATGCATACAATAACACATTGAATCTAGTTGTATTTATTGGTCATATTGTGGGAAAATCTATTCATGGAATGTAGCCAGGCGGCAATATTCAATCGTGATGTATGCAACATCGTTGTGACACTAGTTTTGAACTTTAGAAAAACTTTAGCCTCTCTCCTGTCAGTAAATATTTTTTTTAATATACCCTCTATTCTATCAAGTTAATGCCCTCGATTTATCTTCAAAAGTAGAATAATTTCAATCCGCTAGTTTCTTGTTTTTCTGAAAACTGTTGATACAAGCGTGATGTATGCAACATATTTACCGTGATGTATGCAACGGTCTGTCAACATGTCAAAAAGAAGGAGCAATTAAATTGGAAATGTAGAATATTTTCATGCACTTTTTTTTTTAAATTATGTATGATAGTTATGAAGTTAAAACTGGAAACACTGCCACGCATTTAGCACATGGTTATGTCACCATAACAACTACAGCACATTTCAAAATTATATATTATAATACCATAAATTTATATAAATGTTTACATAAATAGATGGCCAGATTCCCGATATATAATCTTCTGTGTTGTTAAATTAGTTAGAAATCAATGTCTCCTTTTAACATTCAAATTATGTAAAATATTTGTATGATTAATAGTAATGATAACTTTCAATAGAAATACATAGAGCTCTCTGTGATACCAGTTTAGACAATATGTAGAACAGCATTCTGTCAACTATCGGTCGCTGTTTAAATTACATATCACCCCTGCGAAAGAATTGTTAAAGATTTCACTCACAGACAGCAGCAATCATGTTTGTGATGAGAAAAATGAAATGTTTTGTGATAATTAATCCCATCTGGTGTAATATAATACTTATATTACACACAGTTCATAGTTGGGTGCATTTTTTGCAACATAAATTGATGTTTACAATAGATATAGATGGAAGCTAGCTAATATTGAATCTATTTTTTTCTTCTTTTTTTTTTGGAGGGGGGGGGGGCGTTTGGAGGTTCATCAAAATGACTTGTCTTTGCTGGAAATATATTTAAGATATTTTATGGTCTTCTAATAACACCATAATTATCAAACATAATATTTAACATGCAATTAATTTATAAAACGAGATATTAATCAAATCTAGCCATTTCACATGTTTCGCCCCAGATTAACATGAAATTATTAAAATATACCAAAAATCTTCTGAAATATAAAATATAATTTAAAAGACCTTCTATCACTAATGAGATATATTCTAACGCGTCTATGCAATCAAATATACTTCTAAAGAGAATCACATTAATTTTATGACGCTCCTAAATAACATTGTAAACGTTTGTTATGTTTCATATTTTTCAATGAAATTACATGTTGTGTACATCACAATCCTGTTGCGTACATCACGAATTCATCTTTGTGCGGTAGTTCCCAGCTTAACTAATTATACAAATGTAATAGCATTTGTACATAATATGGGTTATAGGAAACTTGTTACTTTAATAACAATATATATTGAGAATATTCACTGAAAATTTTTCATAATACGCTGTGAATATATTATTATTAAATAAATTAAGTAAATAAATTCATACAAAAAATTTTGAGCAAAGTTGTTATTTGTCTAGCAACAGAGTTAATCTTGTGTTTGCATGGTTTAAAAAAAATAGCTGTTATGTCGCAATTCCATGGTTTTGCCAAGTAATGGTCTAGCTATCTAGCACAGTTTACTTGATATCAGGCATACCAAGATAAATAATGCCGATTGTCAGCCATTTTGAATTCGATAGGAGTTCAAAATTTTCACGGTGCATCCTCACCTGAAATCTCACATTTCGTTTTATAGTAATGGTGTAGCCATCTAGCACGGTTCACCAAATAACGGCCATGTGAAAGTGAATAAAGGCCGAAAGCCGCTGAAAGGCGGCCATTTTGAATTTAATCAAGTTAATTTTTTCAAGATGCATCCTCTCCTGAAATCTCACATTTTGTTTTATAGTAATGGTTTAGCTATCTAGCATGGTTTACCCAATATCAGGCCTGTCGAGGTGAATAATGGCCGATAGCATCCATTTTGAATTTGATCAAGTTGAAATTTTACAAAATGCATCCTCTCCTGAAACCTTACAATTTGTTTTATAGTAATGTTATGGTGTAGCTATCTTGAGCGGTTTTCATGATATCCCGCAATATCAGGCGTGTCGAGGTGAATAATGGCCGATAGGCGATCATTTCGAATTTTATTGACTCAAAATTTTTCAAGATGCATCCTCTCCTGAAACCTTACAATTTGTTTTATAGCAATGGCATCTTGAGCGGTTTTCATGATATTCCACAAGACATTTTAGTCGGATTTACCGATGTTATAAATTAGGACAAAGTGCTGGCTCAACTTCAAGGTCAAGGTCCAAAAACCTGAAAAGGCACAACTAGGGACCTTAGAGAACATGAATGTGCAATATGACTGTAATCGGCCCAGTAGTTTTCGAGATCTGCTCCGGAAACGAAATGTGTGTCAAAACGTCTAAATAGGTCATAGTTTTGAACCAAAAGTACTGGTAGCCTAATATTAGGTCCTACTGTTAGGGTAGGGCCTAAGCTTCCCTCATAGGGTTCATCCCGAATTTCAAAATAGGCACCCAAAACATCATGGAAATAAAATTAAATCTTACCACAAAGGATGTCATCTTGAACATTAGTAATCCTAGTTGGAGATAGCAATCATATTGTAATGATTTGACTTCATTGATGGTATTTATCAGCCAATTTTCACACACGATGTTCATCAAATTCTCTCATTTGCTTATAACCTGGCTCACTTTGTTTATATCATGTTTATGAGCTACACAGAAAGAAACCAAGGCCTCCGAAAGCTCAAATGACTTTACCGGGTTTGTGTCATCTTGCCGAATCAGGTCTGACAGTCCGACCCCAGGTCTGTATGTAGGTGGCTGTATGTATGCAAGCCAAATACTATACACAGCACAGCAGCCGTTCAAACAATGCTATTTCAAGCATGACGCAGCGTCGTGGCCCTTTACTTCACATCATTAGATCAATACATGGTGCCAGAACATGCTCAGTGGGCACAGTCAACTTACCTAATAGGGGCAGCAATATTGTTCAAATGTTGGCTTAATGTCGGTAAACTCTATACGATGCTTGCCCAACAATAATATATTATTGTTTGAACTGCTACTGTGCAGTGTATAGAAAATGGCTTGTTTAATATAATAGGCATACACCCGGGTAAAGGCATTTGAGCTTTTGGATGAATATTTATTGACACAAAAATGATGAATTTGATTGGCCTTGGGGGCAATACATGTAACCATTGAAATTCCTTCTGTACATCTCATAAACAAAGTGAGCGAGGTTATGGGCAGATGAGAGAATTTGATGAACATCGTGTGCGAAAATTGGCTGATAAATACCAGAAATGAAAACAAATCATTACAATATGATTGCTATCTCCAACTAGGATTACTAATGTTCATGATGACATCCTTTGTGGTAAGATTTAATTTTACTTTCTTGATGTTTTGGGTGCCTAGTTTGAAATTCGAGATAAACCCTATGGAGGAAGCTTAGGCCCTACCCTAAACAATCCTTATTTCGTGCCGTGAATAGGGCCTAATATTAGGCTAAACCAAAAGTAGTTCAAAGTTCATATACCCCAAAAGGCACAACTAGTACTTTCTGAAATATGCTCTGGAACCAGAATGTTCACGGACGGCCCAACGCCGTAACATCATTTTCTCTTCTGCGACCTTGTGTATTGAATTCAGATTAAAAATATTTTAACCTGTCCATTATCCACCTAGAAGTAACCCACATACCAAAATTTGTTATCCTAGCTTATTTTCTTACAAAGCTATAGACAAAAGAAGAGATTAAAATCAGGACTGAGGCGGAATCCATAGCTCCCTCCGTCTCAACGGTGACAGCAGGAGCTAACTAGTAAGATAATAATTACTGTTCCTGTTGTTCAATTTTTTGCTATTTTCACCATTTTTGTGACAGCTGACCAATGTGGTCATCCACAACCAATACTAAAGTAAGGGATCAAACAATATGCATTCAGCTTTCAAACTAAACAAGACAAGAAGTTCTTTGAAATAAAATGAAATTTGTAATGCAGCCTACACACAAGGCCTGGTACACAGGGGTACAGTAGGGATTTCCTCTAGCTTACCTGTAACCAGTCCGTTGTCCGTAAGCACCCACGGGAGTGTGGCGACGCAAGCCCGTGGAAAGTTATCTACACGGCGTGTGCGTCTGCGTGCATACCATACCATGCGACTCCTTTCGTCCAGACGGAATCATACGGACACAGTCTCGGCGAGGTGTCATCGTTTCCCCGAGCAAGTTACGAAACTTGTGTAATTGCCCCCCACCCGTGTGAGTCGCCTGAAGTCCGTGACAGTCTGTCAGCCTCGTTGCATGTTGAATGAAGTCCAGCACACCAAAAATGCATCATCTGGATCCCCCCCTCAAACCCGGCGTAAAAAGCCACGTAGAAGACTTGCTGTTGCAGGGATCGATACTAACACTGGCTGAAATCAGTTAGTGTGATCCCTGCTGTTGGAGTCGCCCCAATTCTGTGGATTCCATTTATTAAAGTTATCAAAGGTGATTTATTACACCTATCGTTACGTTGGAGTGCGTGCATTTCGACGAGTATAAGGCTGATAATGTGACTTTAAAAACGAGCGTGCACACAAATGAGAATCCGAGCGATGAAATCCGTGCCAAGTCGTTTCTGTGAGTTGTGGCGCCAGCCCGTGCATACGCATGCTGGTGTCCTTCACGCACTTGCGTGTGCGTGCACGGGGAAACATCTATTAACCTCCGTTTCCGTCACGCGACATGGTATTCTAGAGGAAATCCCTACAGTAGAATGTTTATTTCTAATAAATGTTAATCATACATACTCGGTACAAGTACCATGGTGACCACCCATGCAGTACGGCTGCTCTTTGAAATCATCGATCCAGTGTGGTTTTTTAACACTAAATGGGAGGCGGGACGGTGTTGATTTTACACACTGTGCCCAGGTGTCACAGGATAACCTGGATTATTCAAAAGTGTGACATCACTACCTACATGTAAGTGTACCAGGCCAGGTTAAGGACGAGATGGAACCTAATTTTGTGGTGTGGACAGCAAAAAAGCAGTAGACCTTGTATTTATTACATAAATTTATCTCTCCTATCAAATTTCTGCACAACGATACTAGAATATTAAATAATACAACAATAAATTCAATTATGATTGATTAATAACAAAAATTGCGATATTCAATTATTTTCCTGCATACTCTTGAACTATGTTTGACAAGAGGACTGAAGTTCTATATCATCCCCCGCCATAAATTAGGCTAGACTTTTTGCGGTCACAAATATTAAAAAAGTCGATATGTGGTGGCCATTTTAAATTTCAGTAAAATCACATGCACATTTCAGATGGTGGGTAATGTGATTGTACAATGTGAATTATTACTGATTTCAATTTTTAAGTTTTTGCACCCACAAAAAAATATGAAGTTTATCTATGGCGGCCAATTTGAATTTCAGTAAAATCTTAAAAATCACTTGCACATCTTCACATCGTGGGGAATGTGATTTCCCAACTAAGTTTTGGAGCTTTTGCGCCCACAAAAAATTTTAGAGTTGATCTCTGGCGGCCATTTTGAATTTTGATAGCATAGATCTCTAAAAAATCACTTGCACATCCCTATGTTGCTAGGAATGTCTTTTTAAATATCAAAAAGATTTGACCAGTAGTTTTTGAGTTTTTGCGCCCACAAGAAAACGTGAAGCCAGACGCCGGACAGAATCCTGGCGTGACTAAAATCCTCCTTCCCCTACGGGCGGGGGATAAAAATCACTTGCACATCCCCATGTTGCTAGGAATGTCAAGTTGAAATTTCAAAAAAAATTGACCAGTAGTTTTTGAGTTTTTGCACCCACAAGAAAACGTGACGCCGGACGCCAGACAGAATCCTGGCGCGACTGGAATCCCCCTTCCCCTACGGGTGGGGGATAAAAAATGGGAGAATGACACTTAATTGATATCAAATGCTTCGAATCTGTAACACTGTAGGAAACAAGTCATAAATACAGATAAGTACAGATAGGCCTATTTATGGGTAGTTTCACAAGGTACACACTCATATTAGTCAATATGGCTTATTTGCTTTAGCTATGATCGTTTAAAGTGGCATTTCACCACAAAAAATCAATCAGACCCAAACGATGAGCCTACACTGCAAAAAAATGAGCAAAATCGGATAATTTTTAATCGTTTGATGGGCGATTCCTTAAATGTCGTACTGACATCCTGAAATTATATCTCAGCTTTAGCAAATAGTTTTAGGGCTAGAAAAAAAAATATTATTTAGTTTCACATAGACTCCATGTACAAATATACGTAGAAAAAAAATTGACCGGAAAATAACACAGATCGTCCCAAATCGGAGGAAACGTGAGATGTCGTACGGACGCACAAAAAACAGTAACATTTGAAAATTCATGTTTAGTTCGAAAACTCTGTGAGTTGAGCAATGATTTTTTCCCCACATTCTGTGAGATCAAATTCTCAAGGTGTTCTAAAGAGTGAGAAAACATATTTTTAACAAATAGTTTATTTGTTAATAGACAAGGTCACAATGAAAAAATGAAAACAACATGTCGTACAGACAGTTGGGAATATGTCGTACGGACGTCTCTGAAAAATGTCAGTTGTGGCTATGTAAAAGAATGTTCACTTTGATTTTTCATTTGAGTATGGCAAAATAGTAAGCTTAGATTATTATAATGTGAATAATAATCTATAGCCGGGTTAAAATGTCAGTTTTAAACAAAATAAAAACATAAAATATTTAAAAAAATCTGATATGAGGTGTGAATTGTGGTATAGAATTTTGTTAGAGCGTCTTATTAGACATATATTATATGTGAATACTGATAATTATCACGAAAATATGTGCCCATCATACACTAACAGTAGTAACATTTTGTAGATCTTGCTGCTTCTTCACAATTTCTGTAGCCTAGGGCTTTTGAATGTTTTTTTTGGAGGGCCACACTTAATATATGTCGTACGGACATCACAGTATAGACTTCAAAATCACACATCATGGCATGTATGTTTTTTCAAATTATTTTAAAAATATAGTTTGAATGCTATGTTTCTATGTTGCTCTATTATATGCTAATAAGCGACTACACAAATAAATTTTTTAATGCTGCACATCATCATGTATACTATTTTTTCCAATATATATACAAAAAGAGACAAAAACAGAAAATTATATTACATGATGCTGGCCATTATAAGTAATATTATTTCACGCATTTGAGTTATGGCACAAAAGATACATATGCACTGAAGACCAAAATATGATATTAATTTATTTTGTGAATCTTAATTGTTAACATGTTAACTGAAGCTGATTCGAGAAAGATGAAGTTTCATCATATAAACAAACTTGAAAAATACAAAATAGACAGACAGCTAATTAATTGGGCTAATAAATTGGTAAAACAATGCTTGCATTGTAGGGAGATGCAATTGCTTAGAACAAAATTATAGTATTTTTATAGCAAAATTATTTATTAGCAGACGATAGAGATACTGATGATAGTTTAATCCTTAGTATACACAGAGGCAGATTCCAAAATATATCTCCCCTTAACTCGATATGTATTAAGATAGCTGGATACCAGTGTTTCTCACTAAAATATTCATGTATCTATCTCTGATTCAATGTCAAACAAGCCCTAGGTGCCCTCTATTAGTCAATGGGTGTGTTAGTTATGAAAAACCTTTTGAAATAAATAAGTTTTATACAAAAACCAATGAACATATTCAGAGGTGGAGATTATCAATATAATGTACAGGAAATGCTGTCCGTACGACATTTTATATGTCGTACGGACAGCATTGAAATGCCAATTGCATAAAAACTAATGAAGTGAAATATTTTTAACAGAACCAGTCGAACCTTTGCTAATCAAAGAAAGAGGATTTGTAGTAACAAGATTACGGCTGCAAAATTGATTAAATAATGTTGAAAAATTATGTTTTATATGTCGTACGGACAAATTATGAAAATAGCAAGTCAGGGGTAGAAATTAGCACTGGCCCTTCAGCCAATGGCTGGTGATTTTAGCTTTGGGCCGGTGAATATGACCTGTAACCTGCCCGTATGGCAGGTAGACATTTTAAACAGTAGAATATAATATTTTATTTTCTAATTCTTTGTTGCATTGTAAATGTAGAGTTGCATCCAGATTATAACACTCTACAGTGTGTTTTTATATTGTGATAAAAAATAAGTTTAAAAATAAGCCTTAAAGGCCTAATTAATAGGTAATAAAATTATTGGCAGGTGGATTTATTTGCGGGCAGGTGTAAATATTTTGTTACCAGCCCGACTGGCTTCAAGAGAAAAAATATAATTTCCAGCCCTGCAAGTGCAAACATTTGGCACAAAACAACCAATGTGCCTAAATTATCAAATATTTTGATTTTACATTTTGCAGGAACATATTATATTATTCATTAAAGATGTAAACAGTTCACTAATTGAAAAATCTTGATAAAATAGAAAGAAACATGAAAATTAACTTCTGTGAAAAAATAAACAATAACAATGGTACAATGTTGATTTTATATGTTGACCATATTAGTTGAGGTAGTTTTGTATCATATCATGCATATTAGCCCATAACATAAAAGTTTCAAGCTGTTTTCAAAATCAAGTTTTTTTCACTTTGTGCATGGAAACGCCCTAATGTGCTTTTATACCTATTTTGGACAAAAATAGCCGTCTCACATGAATTAAAACAATATTCCCATGGTGTTTAATTATATTCTGTGTACTGGATATGTAATTTATCTGTGAATTATGTATGACTCATGTGTTTACTGCAACGCTGCCAAAAAAATACAGCAGAAGAAATTTTTTTTTGTAGAAATGTCATTTTGCCATTTTTCTGATTTTTTCCGTCAAAAAATAAAATGTCCTCTTCATATAGCACATCTTTAAAAATGTCAATTTTTTTAAATAAAAAAGATAGAGTTGATTATTTAATGTTTATATAACTGTGAAAATGTATTTAAAAAGAATGCAAGGAAATTCTATTAAAATATGATCAACTTGAAAAGTTAATTTCACTTCGAGATCCTAATGTTGGCTTTCCGTCAAAAAATGTCCTATCCGAATAAAACAATTTTTAGTGTGTCAATAATTTACAAGTAGCACCAAGAAATCATATTGATATGCCTAAGATGTGTCTAAATGCACAAAACTAACATAGGGCCTACTTTTCTATGTTTTTCTCCTCTGATTTACCTGCAAATTTCCATGTAAAAAAAAATGTCCTTTCCGAAGAATTAGTCTTTGTGTACAAATGGTGTCTAATACACAAGCTAAACAGGTCTTTAACTCTGTTATTGGTTCTAAAGTGCACTTTTATCCAAGGATCAGTAAGCATATCTTTGTTTAATATAAAACAATGGTTAAGTGAATATTCTTCATGGCTTTATGTCTTTATGTCCATGAGAAATCATGTCAAAAATTGTCCTCTCAGAATAAGCTTAATATACATTATTTTTGTTCAGTAAAGCATGATTTGGTTTGTCCTCTCAGAATAAGCCAAATATACATTATTTTTGTTCAGTAAAGCATGATTTGGTTAATCTATGCCGTAAGTAGTAGCACTGTGATATTAGTGCATATATTAGCTATAATTTATTCTTTGCCTATATATTTACTCATTTTTTCAGGCATGTCAAACAAATGTCCTCTCCGAATAAAAAGGAAAGATTGGATTTTGAGATTGATTGTTAAGAATTTTAATATTATTACAATTGTAGTATTAATTTATGTACTGTTGGGAGTTAATCAAGTTATATAAAACATTAAAAAAGGGCAAGGTTTTCGTTTATGACAACTCATAAAAAAATATTATTTTACTATTCTAAATGCTCTGTTTCATTGTTGAATTTGAAAAGAAAAGACTAAAAAATATTTTTTTATACCATTTTGATGGTCGGAAGTCCATGTAAGATTGCTTGAACTAGTCAAATTGCGAGTTAGAACCACACAAAATACATTTCATTTACCACATATCAAAAAAATGTCCTCTCCGAATAAAAAAAATGAATATTTTAACACTGCTTCGACAAGTGATATTTTAATAACTACAATATTTACAAGCACAATTTTTTTAACACAGCATGTGAAATATGCTCAGTGTTATTCTAATAAGGAAATTTAAAATAAGTGATGTGTATTGATAAATAAAATATTACAAGTGCTTTACCATGGATTTAAATTTACTGTACCTTTTTTATGCTAAAAAAATAATTTAAATAAAAAAATGTATATTTTTTTCTTAAAAGGTGCTTTAGTATGACTTTTATGACAACTGTGATCAAAATAAAATAAATAACTTTTGTGAAACAACATTTTTGTTGAATAAAAAGGGCTTTAAATAAACAGATAAAGCAAAAAATAACCTTTAAATTTCATCGCAGTTGAATCAATCGAAGCCTGTAGAAAAAATCTATGATAGGTGTAGGCCTAAAAATTTACATACATAACTGAATATACATATTAACAGAAAAATAGAAAAAGAAAACAATTAAAGAATTTGAGATTTTTAATAAAATGAGACACTTTCATGTCACTGTGACATGTGACTGTGTGAAACTACCCTTATGTACCTTTTAAATTCTAGATGAGCATAAGTACAATCATATAGATATATTTTCCTTAATCTTCTGCTGCTGGGCCCGTAGGTCTATATACATGTATTGTCATATATATATGTATATGGTACATGTACGGTTTCAAGCAAGTTTCAATCCGAATACAATTTACTGAAATTGATCAAAAAGTTTGTGGGAGCTGCTCTGTCATTCTTTTTTTTCAATTTGAAAAGGTGTTTATTTTCCATAAATACTGTAGTAATATTTTTTCCTCATTTGGAGCTGGAAATTGAGTTGGCAATATACCAGCTTTAAAAAAATGAATGAAAAATAGAAACAAAAAATTCAGCAGCACAAGGGTTGATTGATCAATTGTACTACAATGATAAAAAGTCTTACTTATCACTAATGAACAATGAACTCATGTTGACCAAATTTTCTAGTCCGGTAGTGGTTATGAATTTTCCATTTCATTTCGTTTCCATTAGTACTGTGTGGACAAATTTCACTTCAGTTCATATTTTGCACATAATTAATCTGAAAAAAATTCAAAATAATACATTAATATGCTTTTTAAATCAAACCAAAAAGATTGCAGTACTAGTAGATTTATGTTAGGCATCACAAAATCTATTTTGGTCATGGCATACTTGCAAAATATGGCAGACCAGACAATTATTTGGCATGTAATTCACGATGTTGTATTAAAAATATTTGGTCTTAACACTGCATATATGCAGTGGTATCTAGGTAACCTCGTGACATCACAAGGCTCTCACACAGAGACCTCTATTTTTAAATTGAGTAGTTCTAAAACGATCATTAGATATCAATAGCTGAAAATAGCTGTGCCTGGGTCTGGTGCAAAGGGAGTTAGGCAGCCAGGTCATGCCGGGTATGGTATAGGATAGAGATGTATGTATTTGACCCATCTGCACGAAATGCATCACATGTCAGCCTTTTACAAGTTGCTAAAATGGTCAATAGGGGCGTATGCATGCCACAGGCTAAAAATACATACCGGTATGACATATGACATACCGGTATCAGCTTTGATTATCAGATTTTTGGTTAAATAAAAATTTTGCCATTGTTTTCAAAAAGCTCAAAAGTGACCAAAGTCCACCCAGCAGATTCTGAAAGTAGACAGCCTGGGAAAAACGATACAAACCTTCCAGGTTTGGCCGAATGATCATATTTCGCTAAAATGAACTATTTTTTTATTATTATAAATTTATAATGTTTATAAAGAACTTAAAATCAAACCTGTTGCCATGCCTTCAAAGCCAACTTTCTCCATAATAGTTTATTGATCAATCAGAATACATCTAGAAATACTAATTTGATTCATGATATTTTTAAAATATGTCCCGTATGACACACGTTGATCAGGGTTCAATTTCAGTGCTCGATTTTGCGGAGAGCACAAGTGCCCAAAGCTCCCTAATTTACTGCAGGGCTCTCTAATATTAGCTGCATGACTCTGCCCTTGTGGTTTGCTAGATTTTGGCCTAATGCTCCTATTTAACACAGATAGATTTATTTCGGGCACTCAAATGAAATGATGGGCTCTGTAGATTTTCCAGGTGGGTGCCCTGCTGGCTCTCACCTCAAATCTGCCAAAATCGTGCACTGAATTTGTTTGAACAGAAAATATCGAGTAGCGATGTCAAGTGCGCTGTTGCTGTTGTGAAACAGTGATGCCAGAAGCGCCAGAGACACGCAGTTCTAGCGGAGTCCTGGGGCCATGCCCCCCCCCCCCCTGAGAAAAAATCAAGTATCATCAAAGCGATATACGGTACCTCCTTGAGAAGTATTATCACAACATTTTCGCTCAACAGCTCATCAAGTGATGACATGCGCTACTGAAAATTACTTCTATTTGCTTTAAAATTTGAGACCGAATATTGAAAAAATCTTTATGTTTATACGCACATCAAGTTCCTACCGTATATCCCCGTGTATAATGCGATGTTTTTTCTCAGCTATTCATGTCACAAAAAGGCACCTCGTATTATACATAGATGGAGAATTTAATATAAATTTTTAGCTCTCTAGCGGTAAGTTCAGCGGTAAGTTCTCTAGCGGTAGAACGTATCTTTAAACATAGGCCAGTCAGCGTGTTTGGTAAGCAGGCCTACACGATACAACAAGACTGTGCCTTTCCAACTAGTAGCAAACAAGAGACGTTTACCCAATGCTGGTACATTGTTGGGCCTCCGTCTGCGACGCTGACACAACATTGTACCAGCATTGGGTGAATGGGTCTTGTTTGCTGGGAGCCCCCGTCTCACATTCCCGCCAACGCGCGTGGCACCTTTAACAACCACGGGCAGATAAATGACGCCGTTATTCTGCAACCAATTCACACTCCTGACCATTTATATTAATAATGATTTAATCTAAGATCGCCTTTCATATGGGAGTGTTCTATTGTGTACAACAAATCTGAACATGATATTTTCATATTGGAATGAGAGAATGCGTTGACGAAATATAACAAAATATCACTGATTATATCTCCTATCGCAAATTCTATACATGTAGGCCTCAGAATGTCCATATTGTTGGGATAACATTAACGCCTACCGCTGTTGCCGCGGCTGATACGGTATTGTGTTATTGTACCCTGACACTTATATAACCAAACACCTCTTGTGTCTAGACAATGCGGCTAGTCTGCAAATGTTTCACAATCACATTTCATCTTGGAATGTTCTTATTTGAGCACGACGATATTAAAATATGGTCTTTGTAATAGATAAATTAAAATAATATAAATTTGTCGGCGAAATATAAATTCGGGTATTTTAAACCTGTGTGTATATATATGTAGCCTATGCAGGCCTCAGAATGTCTGCCGATCGAGACAGTCCCGATGACATCCACTCTGCCGTGGAAAATGAAAATACAGTATTTGCTTACTTTATAAGTAAGGAGATACTGCCCTTTGGTTTTGCAGAGCTGTACTGTTGCCGCTGTTCCCGTCATTGAGCATCGTCTATGCAGGTGTCACGGCGCTATTTAGTAGAATAAGATAATATCCATGCCTCACATTTAGATGGCCCGGAACGGCTGTCGACCGGGACGCTGCCGACATCCAAAATTCGAGGTCGTATTATACAGAGGGGTAGACGTTTTTCAGGTCATCCAAGGCCTCAAATCTTAACTCGTATTATACATGGCGTCGCACTATACGCGGGGATATACTGTATTCCTAATAACAGTAATTTATATTAACCCTTGGCCTTACAATGCTGAATTATTTTTGTTTAAACCATGAAGACCATTTGAAGGGTTTTTTTCAATTTGAAAGTAGACCTTTCTTTCCAGTTCATTTGAATATACTCTATGTTATGGGTCTACGGCCATTATAAATATTTTAATTATTTCAGTGAGTCTTTATATGTCCGATTATGACTTCTACAGACATAAAATTCTGACTTGAAGATTGATCCAGTGCGGAATCATACTTCAGTCATCTATCTATCAGCATATATCGCACTCTTGCTGTAGACAGATTTAGAAAAACAATATAGGACTTTTATGACTTATGACTTAGTCATGTGTGAATTGATCCGTGTGCAAAAATACAAACGTTGTTCACTTTTCGTGACAGCCACGGATCCAGGCATAAAGGGAGGGGGCGCATGCCCACCCCTTTTTCTGCCAAATTCTTTGAAAAAGCTTCTACATTGAACTAAATATGCTAAAAAATCTTGGGGGGCTCACATGCTGTATTCCCCATATCCCACGCAGCGTGCAATATGGGGAAATACAGCATGTATGTTTAATGCCTATGAAAACCGGTTTATTCATTACCAATACTATTGGTAAAAGAGGCAATACCACGCATTAGATGAGAGAGTTATTTCCCCATATCTCTGTATTACCTATTGGCATTGAAATAAACACTGTTTGCATATCACGAGTGATGACATATGACATGTCACTGTGTCAGCTGGTCAGTCGAAGCTCAGTCTTCATTCGAGACAAATCTAAGTCTCAGACAACTGACCTGTCCACTGCACTGGCACTGCCCTGGCAACAACCACAGTGACCTGTTTCCGTGTTAGATGTATTAGGCCTAGGCCCTATATAGACAAGTTGGGAATCTAACATTTTGGACAGTGATGTGTTACACATCACAATTTTTAATGCGTGGTATTTTTATTAAAGTTAACTATCCATTCTAGCCTCTAACACACGTTATGGTCTAGTCTAGATTATATATGTATCAGTAACATGTGGTAGTTTAGTAGGCCTACACATTGTGTAGGCCTACTAAACTACCACATGGCGGCCAGTAATCATATGGTGACCGTCATCACTGCATCGGGGAGTTCGGTACACAATGTGAATGTCAATTTTTTTATTGACCAGAACAATCAATTACTTGTCTTTGAAATCATCAGCAACAGCGTGAGATTCCGAGCTTTTCTACATCTATCATATGAACGGAAACAAGCAAGCTTTGGCAACAACTGGGCACTGAAAGTGCCACTGGCACTGGGTGACTGGGTCTAATTTAATTCATTTCAGAACTTCATTTGAGTTTTGACATTTCAATTTATTCATTGATCATGTTGATTGATTGAATAGGCCTAGAGGCTAGATCTATTTTTTATGAAAAAACCCACAATAATTTATTATAGTTAACTATCCATTCTAGCCTCTAAGTCTAACACACGTTATGGTCTAGATTATATATGTATTTGTAACGAGGCTCATGATTAATGAGTGGAATAACTACATGTTTTAGGTACATATAAATAGTCTAAACAAACGTAATTGACATACAATATACTGTAAATATGGACCACACATCTAAAAGTTTTTATTGACTAAATGTAGAGATAATTCACACCATGATCAACAATATGATACTTCCGCATCTGAAGTAAGTCGCATGCAAACAAATTAATAACTTCAAGTCGTCCCAACTAATATTTTAAAATAAAGTGAGTGTCAGAGCACAACACTAACACTTCACAATATTGTCTAACAATCAAATAGTTGCTGGGAATAATTTTTAAATAGTATACCCAGCAAGCATTCGATCTACTTTTATCATTGCTGAGTTGTCATATCAATACTCAACCCTCCACAGTAAACTGAGAGATATATTCGCCCGAATTTGGATGAATATACAACTATTTTCTAAACGTTTTTAATTTACCCAGTACAATTGGTAAAATATATTTGTAATTATTAATATATACCTATAAATATACCTAAAATCAGAAGAAATTGTGTATAAATGCACATGTTGTTTGTCTATTCCATAATTTTTTTTTATATATTTTTATTGTCCCCTGGTACCTTTGCTCATTTTAATTAAGGATTAGGGTCTCAATGATAAAAATCAAACTGATTTTCGTTCCCTTGTTTGTTTGGGTTAGCTAGCCATATAACCGGGCTGCCACGGCCTTCCAACAAATGTCAATGGCTCTGAAACAAAGACACGAGACCACGAGCTATACAAACAATCAGATCCCTGAACATCCAAGCTAGCCTAGGTAATAGCTTGCCTGGCGAGCCCGGCCAATTTCATTTATGGCCGGGTATTGGCCAAGGTTCTTAGTCACGTGACCATCATGCCTGTGCTATTGAGGCCGGTGAATAATTGTCTGGGTCAAGTCATAGGAAATGCGTCAGAGAGGAAATACAAAACTGTGAGCAACTCTTCATCCTGGGAAGTGACCTTTCAAAAATGTCTGAATTCGGGGATTACCCTATTTTTATCTAAAAATAGCAACAAGTCACAAACATTCGCCACTAGGGCATACCAGAGGCTACATGAAGCTCGGCCACGCCTCGTAGTGTGGCTCTAGGAACAAGAGTAGGTAATAGCCCGGGCCCTCGTGGTGAATAGAAACGATTAATAACAATAACAATAACAATAATAATAGTGCCTAATAATTATAATTATAATTATAATTATAATTATAATTATAATTATAATTATAATTATAATTTTAATTTTAATTTTAATTTTAATTTTAATTTTAATTTTAATTTTAATTTTAATTTTAATTTTAATTTTAATTTTAATTTTAATTTTAATTTTAATTTTAATTTTAATTTTAATTTTAATTTTAATTTTAATTTTAATTTTAATTTTAATTTTAATTTTAATTTTAATTTTAATTTTAATTTTAAGGAGCTGAGGTCACTGCATGTGCCCTGACCCAGCCGGCATTCCACTGCCACCAGGCGAGTATCTGTCAACGGCCATCTCAGATGGCAGGAGACCCTATCAGCGCTGTAGGGGTGGATCCAGACGTCGTATACCAGTTGTATCCCCAGCTAAGAGGCTTGTTCATTCTGAAAATCTACGGAAAGCAAATCCCAAAAAAATGATTTATTTAATTTTCCAAAATACCCACGTCTGATGCACAAATTTCAGGCGTATACTGAATCACGGAACGGAATGCAGAGAATCCCGGAACGGAACGAAATATCAGAATCACGGAACGGAATGATAGGCCTAGAGCAATTACTTTGAAACCAACAAGAAACAAAGCCAAAGTATTATATAAAATACACAATTACGAGCGATATAATCAATTAATTAAATATATATTTCTAGTGCTAATATCACTTTATTAGCACCCGAGTAATTTAATAGTTGCAGGGAATCATGGAACGAAATATCAGAATCATGGAACGGAATGATAGGCCTACAGCAATTACTTTGAAACCACCAAGAAACAAATCCAAAGTATTATATAGCAACACAATAATGTACGATATTATCGATTAATCAAATATATTTATTTACAGTGCTAAATATAACTTTATTAGCACCCGACTAATCTAATAGTTGTCAGTAGTATACAGGCCTATGTAGCTCAGTAACATGTGTTAATTATAGACTGCAATATATCAAATTACTGTAGGCCTACAAATCATTTTTTATTGTGGAATAAATAAAGTACTGAAGACATTGAAGACAATTCATAATAACAACAATAATATAGTTTTATTGACCAGAACAAAAAATGCATTATAATACGTTGCGATGGAATAAATGATAAACATATTCAATAACAATAACAGGCCTACATAAAAATAATATCAATAACGTTACGGTGCATTGGAATAGCAATACATAGCACTTCATTGTTGACAATAACGTTACGAAACTTTGTTATACATAATTATTTATTGACAGGTGAGAAGAATTGACAAGTCACACCTCGGAGAAGCTGAACAGTAGGCGGCGTTAGTCCAGGGCAGTTGACACTAGCTGAGTTGTGAAACAATGAGTTATGAAGTAGACTAAATGGTGAAATGCCAAGATGTGATGGTATACTACATGAATGAACATTATAGAAATAAAACCAGGCATTGAAAGTTATTTACATTGATGAAACATCGAAATAATTTAATATAGATTCTATCCAAAATATATTTTCAAGAAATGTACATAATGTACAGTAGGTCACTAATATAAATTGAATATGAATGTATGATGATATATTATTTACCGGAACTAAAATTTAAATTGATTTGCTAACAACGTTATTTTATTCTTTGAAAATTGTATATTTCCATGACATATCCATTGACATTTCGGTCCCTACACATAACCTGTAAAACCATTTTTCACACCGACCACAACAAACCTTATCGGTAACCAACGACTCGGACCCTATACCAACTCGGACCCTATACCAACTCGGACCCTAGACCAACTCGGACACTACCAACTTGGACACTATGCCAGATCAACTCGGACCCTTTACCAACTCGGACTCCATGATTATATAACCAACTCGGACACTACTCGGACCCAGCTGATAGGCTCTATGACGACTATAGGCAGGTATTTAGTTAAAAATAAACAACTAATAAAATAAAGTCAAACACAGATACTATAGTCTAGATCATTTCATCAGTATATTTCATAATACTGATATTGCCAAAAAAGTAATCACATTAATTTTAATCGTATTTCTAAAAGATATTTTTTATGTTAATACTAGGCAGTGGCTGCTTGTTTGGATTGTTTGGATTGACGCGACAGATTTTTTCCACTTCCCGTGCTATAAAAGTCTTTTTAATTGAAAATGTAATAAAATACATTTATATTTATTCTTGTAGGGTCCGAGTTGGTTTTAGACGTGTCGGACCCTATGTCAACTCGGACACTATTCTACCATTACCAAGTCGGACACTGCCGTGAACCAACTTGGACACTGTTTGTAGCAGGGTCCTAGCTGGTTAGGGTCCCACATACACACCACACTTTAAGTCGTAAGCTACATGTATTATTTTAATTGCTCTACGCTTTTGTACTTTCGGGAAGGGTTGAAATTGCAAATTTTGTAGACATTTTACTAAATAACCCCTCATTCGTTTTTTTGACTACTTTTATACTAATATGTAGTTATTTTATCTCTTGTGTTAGTGCGGGAAACAAAAATTATGTATAGTATATTTTTATTTTATTTTACTTTTAAGTGTAATTACTATGTATATAAATTTTATGCTGGATGTCGAACTTAGCTAGGGTGCTGGTCACCTGTATTCGACATCCTGATATACACAAATTTCCTGTCTCATCAATGCACGGTCAGTGTGTAATAAAAATGATATTGATATTGATTTAGCTGTGATTACTGAAACCTGGCTAGGTGAAGGTGTCAATTTTGATAATGTTATAGGCAGCCTCTCTCCACCAGGATACACCGTAGTTCATTCACCTCGTCACGGAAAGCGAGGAGGGTGAATAGCATTTCTCCACAAAATTGGACTGTCTTTAACAACACGTAATTAGGTGCATAAAATTCGCAACTTTTGAATGTCTTGAGGCGGTCATCACAAACAAAACGTCTTCAATATGCCTTGTGGCAGTTTACTGTCGAAGAAAACATACCTGTTTAGTTAAAAATTATATGGCTTATTTTTCAACATGATTGGAACACCATTCTACAAGCTCTCCTATAAGGACTGTTATGTTAGATCTTGTGATCTCAGTGATAACACCGTAGTAACGGATGTCCGACCTGGCTCGTTAATGTCTGATCACGAGTCTGTCCTTTTTGAATTGACACATCCCAAAACACAGATT
Source organism: Flabesymbios commensalis (assembly GCA_964017125.1). Lineage (NCBI taxonomy): Eukaryota > Metazoa > Annelida > Polychaeta > Terebellida > Flabelligeridae > Flabesymbios > Flabesymbios commensalis. The sequence goes on from OZ024905.1 coordinate 57,681,922, forward strand.
CAATTTAGGCCCACAGTTGTTCAATCGAGAAAAATAAACAATATAGACAAGGCGAAATTCCAAGAGGATAACTTTTCTTTATCGTTATGCAAATCTCCATCCTCAGATCTCACCAGTACAACACCGTGGTTGCTGCAACATTAGATGGGCATATGCACCAATTACAAACAAGCGCGTTGCCATCAAAACAAACTATCTCTGGCTGAATGAAGATTTAAGATAAAAAAAAAGAAAACGTAGAACATTTGAACACAAATGGCGAAAAATAGGTTTGATTGTTCACAAAGAGATATTTGTGGAACAAAGACAACTTGTGAGTAAAATTATGAAATCTTTGAAAACGAAATACTATTGCCATTTTTGGAACATTGTTACCATTTTGAGATTCTGACATCAATAAATACCTTAACATGTTTCATATCATCTAGTTTGGTCCAATTAGTGAAAAAAAAAGTTTATTTGTATATTCTGTATGATTTATTAGAGCATATCGATTTGGGACAGTAAAAAAAATTAGGTACGTCACAATTCGCCCATTTGGGATTTGACAATGCATGGGCATTTTTTGCTTATTTTGCCAATGTTTATTAGGCCACTTCTCGCTCATTTCTAATTCGATCTCTCTAAAAATTGGGCTCCTTTGCAATTTATGTTATTACGATGACGTCACAAATTTTCAGCAAGATTGACGGTTATATGGCGTGCGCAAAAGTGACGCATTTCGCTCGCGGCGTCGTATGTCTAAAATATGTATACAATGTGTTCTACTTCCCCCGTGCTGTAAAATAGTACTGGGGAGTAATAACCACCCGCTTCCTGACGATACCGGACAGTTATAACCTACTGGGCAGTTTTTACTCCACGGTAGGTTAGACAATACTGCTCTGTGACCTGGTAATATCTAGTACATAGTTAGCATATCGAACACCACCGCCTGGTATCTGGATATAGCGTGTCCATATAGGCCCAATGTTTTTACCATTAGCGGTAGAACGAAATGAAATGAAATGAATCGGGCTTTAGGCCACCTTTGTGCACATATAGGCTAAATTGGGCCAGGAGAACCTCCTGAGGGTGGTGAGATGAATGAGATGACACTGTCCTCCAGACACAGGACTCGAAATTTATGCCCTGGCGGTCTGAGGTCGAGCACGCTACCTCTCGGTCACGGAGGCTCCCCACAAAACTGACTTTCACAAGTGGATGGGGAAGAAACATTTTTTGTTTCTTTCAAACCGCCGAGACCGGGAACCGAATCACGAACTCTGGCGTAAAAGGCAGCGGTGCTAACCACTACCCTAGGGCCCCCGCCCAATGACGTACATAGATGTCCAGACTGTTAGCTGTCAGCGGGGATTTAATGTGTTAGAAAATGTGTTACATGCACGCAACAAATTGTTATTGTCCTCTTTGCTGTGATCTTGCGCAAGCAAAACATCGCACAGGTGAGTTGCAAAACAGGAAAAATCATCAAAATATCTACATGTCATTCCTCAATTAGGCTATTGGCGATAAAAATTGAAATGAGCACATAGCGGACGATTATTGCAGGGTGGTTCACGTTAATTAACTAGAATAATACAATTTCTCTGTATAAAAAATAATATGGCCTATATTTTTATACCGCGGTAAGATGATGACCACATACCGCTCACATACTGCGTATAACAGAATCATCATATAGCGCGGTATAACAAGATCATCATATAACGTGGTATAACAAGATAGTCATATAACGCGCTTTAACAAGATAGTCATATACCGCTATAACAAGATCGTCATATAACGCGGTATAGCAAGATCATCATATACCGCGGTATAAGAAGATCGTCATATAGCGCGGTATAACTATATCGTCATATACCGCGTTATAACAAGATCTTCATATACCGGGGTATAACAAAATCATTATGCAACGCGTTATAACAAGATCGTCATATAACGCGTTATAGCAAGATCATCATATCCGCGCTATAACAAGATAGTCATATACCGCGGTAAACCAAGATTATCATATATTATATAGCGTGGTATAACAGAATCATCATAGGGCCTATACCACGGATCGTTACTTTTTATTTCATTTTGAACAGTAACAGTCAAAAGGTTAATCCGACGCGTCGTCAGTATTGGTGTCTGTCTAAAGTGTGGCCACGAATAAGGAGTTGTGCAATGATCACGGCATGCATGGATGACTAGTCAGCACATGTGAACGTGTACGAGCGCTGTTTTTACGCAGACCGGCGTTATCAAGACTAAAAAAGGCACTTTTGGTTATTAGGTCAAATTTAACCTGGAAAAACCTGGAAGAACCGCGTTAACCGATATCGCGGTGCAACGATTCGTGCTTTAACAGGATCCTACTGCAGTAGCAAATATACCGCAATATGCACATAACAATCAGAAATTTGGGCATAGCCTCCGGCCCCTCTTTAGCTTTTTTTCAAGTCCACGAGGAGTTCTTGGAAGAAGAAAAATGTTGATGGATTTTCATCCTTATGGCTAAGAATCTCAATTCCTAGATATTCCCACATTGTTCTGTCTAAACGGCCTTAATGATGGCCTCCAGAGCTCCCTACTAGGGCAGTGAAATTGATTTACTCTTTTGTGACACCAAGTAGGCCTACACTGACGAAACAAAGCAAAAACATTATATAAAACAATGTATTGTATTTTTGCATTCATGACCTTTTGACTCTTTTCTATATATCCCGATTGTTTCTGTGATGATACCAGTCTAAGCTTACCATTCAATGTAGGATACCTTTTGAATCAGGTTTAAATCTTATTTGAGAGTGAGAGA